>JAHKKF010526103.1:22616-36016 GCA_019740295.1 Labeo calbasu
GCCCGTGCACGTCGTACACTGCATTGAATTTCCAAAATGTCATTTGTGTAGAAAAATTAAAAGTTTTTTTATTATATTTAGTCTGCAAAAGACCGTTAACACCTGAAGACGCACATAAAGAGGAGAAAATACTGTAGCAGGCGAATCAATCTCACTGTTCACGATGCACGAAATATTGGAAGAAACTCATAAATAATGAATTGGTGGTAGGAGTTTATATGATTGTGCGTCTGAGGGGAACTGTCTGTTTTCAAAAAGTTTACATTAAGTTTTCTTTTCATCTAGCATCTGTATCTGTAAGGCATTATAAAGCGTAGCGCATCTTTGTGTGCAGTAGTAACCAAGGAAACACTATCGCTGCTTAGCATTGAGCCCTATTTTAACTTTAGTTTGTCAAAATAACAGACCTTTCCTGCTTACTAAGTCCTTCTCTGTATGATTTAGCAGCCTCACACATTTTCCGTCGTTTAGACAGCATAAATTAGCAGAACAAAGTCTTCAGTGGTACACTAACCGTGCAATCAATGCTTCTTTTTACATACGAGTATTGCCGCAATGGCCGCGCATCCGGGTAACTGACCAGAATGTGACGTCGGTGAGTTTATTTGCAATAAAGTGCTGTGCCGTGTATTATTCTCCACATGTAGCGCGATCTGAACCCTAAACACATTGGTATTGTCCACTTTCAAGGCATCGCCATTTCACCCTTTACTGGAGAATCCAACAAGCGCCTTTGTAGCTTGTGAACAGAAGCCGATAAATTCATTTTAGCGAATCAGCACGCTGTATTCAGGTCATCTGACAAGGCTGCCAGTCACTTTGAAAAGACGCGCTAGTGATGGGAATTTTGTCAAAGCTGACTGAAAGTGATCGAGGATGGATGATGTCCACGAACTTGATGAACCCATGATATCTTCTTCAGGGCGTAAAAGGAAAATAAAAGCTGAAAAGTTTTCATGGAACCTTGCAAAAGCAGCACGTTACAGTGGTGAGGGAAAACTGCGTGTAATCACAACCATACAGTCTATGATCACAATCATAGATATTTATCTATGATCACAACAACATCATTTGTCGCGTTTTATATATATATATATATATAACCTTTAATAATTTTGGAAAAATATTTATAGCACACCAAATAAATGTACGGATAGTATACCCAATATTTTTAGCCGTTTACCAGCTTTCAGCTGTACTAATAGAAATGACTTAAACTCTGGAATTGGAAATAGCCTTTTTTTGTCCATTCAGATTTGATAGTTCAATGTTTATACACACACACTCATATGTTTTCTATGGACTTATTTCTTATCTGCAGCCCTACAGATCAGCCCTTCCACTGCCCGCAGGAAAGAGGCCTTACCCAGAATGCCACTTCACTTCCGCTGGATTTAGCATATAATGCACTGGTCCAGATATTACACTATGAAATCAAACTAGAGGAATATGTCAACTGTACTAACAAAAACTATTGCACAACATACACAGAACAAAGACATACACAGGCCTTGCATGAAATATACCACTTTTACTACTAAAGCACTAAGTAGAATTCATATTAGGCCTGTTAGTTTGACTTCACAAATTTTGGATGGGTATGATTTTAGTCAGACATTTACATGATATTTTAAACCAATAAGTTATTACTTTGGTCTAACTTTTAAAGTGCATGTGAACAGACATACAGTTCTAAAATTTAGATCAAATAATGTAAGTAAAACACAGTTGAAAACGTATTTTCCAAAGTGAGTACAAAGTAAATGCTGCATGGGGAAGTTCAGAACCGAAAGCAAGCTGTGACATTCAGTCTTTGAGGTTCAACATGTTTCAGCAAATTTCCTGGAGACAAACTGACATTTTTCCTCTGAGAAAGTCCAATATGTCTCAGGCATCACATTAAAAAAAATGAAAGCCTTGAACTTCTTCATTTCAAATTTAGACAAGAGCTGTTTTTGCAACACACCCTGCTGTGTAAGATAACTGTGTCCATCTAAAGGGGTCAGAAAGCTCAAAATACACACTGCATAGAGATCATCATCACTTCTGTCTGTAGAAACAAAAGTAAACACTCTAGGGGTGTTATTAGATTACTCTTAAAAAAAAAAAAGGCTAGCATTACTGTAATACAGTAATGCGGTCACGTGTACTGGGGTATTTACATAGAACACTGAGAAATCAAACATTCAACAAAAAAAATCAATTGTTTATGATGCGTTTGTGCTGAAGTTCCACTCCACATTTGCATCACGACAGATTGTATAAGAGCTCTGCTCTTCCTATTAAGCTACAAGGCCTTTTACAGTATTACAAAGTGCATGCAAATACACAGAGACAGACAGCGTATTTGCATGTTGCTGTTACTTCTCCATCTGGGCAACGTACAGATAAACCTACAATCTTTTCCCAGCTATGATGAAAGGCTACCTCACATAACACACCTCTGAGTGGGTGTTTTAAATTTCAGTGTGTGTATGCCTGAGAGAGGAGCATGTATGTTTGAACTTTTGTATAAATGTTTTTACTAAAGACTACAGTTTTTCTTGACAGTTCGAGATATGAAGGGTGAGACAGGACAGGAAAAGAGACACAGACAGACAGACAGCTACATGAATGACAGTCTAACATTGAACTGAAATGTCACCCTTTACAGAGGAAATACGTACATACATACATCTATATTAAATATACATTGCCTTGTCTTTTCTTTGCAAAGGTGTAAACTTCCAGTCAAAAGTTTTTGAATAGCAAGATTTTAATGTTTTTTTAAAGAAGTCTCCTCTGCTCACCAAGCCTGCATTTATTTGATCCAAAATACAGCAAAAGCAGCAATATTGTGAAACATTTTTACTATTTAAAATAACTAAGATAAATTTTCAACATCATTAGTCAAGTCTTCAATGTAACATGATCCTTAAGAAATCATTCTAATATGCTGATTTGCTGTTCAAGAAACATTTATTCTTCTTATTCTTCTTATTATACTCATCATCATCAATATTTAAAAATTGTACATTTTTTCAGGATTCTTTGATGAACAGAAAGATCCAAAGTTCAGCATTTATCTGAAAAAGAAAAAAACCTTTTGTAACATTATACACTATACCATTCAAAAAAAAAAAAAAGTGTTTTTTTGAAAGAAATTATAGAAATTAAACTTTTATTTAGCAACGATGCTCTAAATTGATCAAAAGTGATGATAAATACATTTATAATGTCACAAAAGATTTCTATTTCAGAAAAATGCTGTTCTGAACTTTCTATTCATCAAAGAAACCTGAAAAAAATCTACTCCGCTGTTTTCAACATAATAATAATATTAAATGTTTTTTGAGCAGCAAATCAGAATATTAGAATGATTTCTGAAGGATCATGTGACTGAAGTAATGATGCTAAAATCAGCTTTGAAATCACAGGAATAAATTACATTTTAAAATATATTCAGATAGAATCAGTTATTTTAAAATAAAACTATTTCGAAATTTTACTGTTTTTGGTTTGGATCAAACAAATAAAGGCTTGGTGAGCAGAAGAGATTTTTTTTAAAAGCTTACTGTTCAAAAACTTTTGACTGGTAGTGTAGCATAATTCGACAGAGCAGCATTCTGACAATAGCATATTAGCATAAATGCTACATTATCTGTTTATTTATGACTTACGCAAGTTTACGACGCCTGACATTTCAAGTTTGTGCGCATTTCAACTAGCTGTGACATACAATAAACCATTCAATGTGAATGAATGCACCAAAATTTATATTGAACACAGAACTGTGTGAGTGTGTGTGTCTAATCTATTCCACCCCGGAATAGGCCAGAATCCTTCTACAAGAGGGCATTATATACAATTGGACACAAGCGTTTTTGGGAAGGCACAGAGACGAGCTTTATCTCACAGATGACTGAATTTCCAAACTTGGGGAAATGTACTGAACTTCCAAACTTTAGAAATGAAGCACGTTTTCAATTAAGTTGCACAACTGAGGCCAGAGCTTCTGTTTTATTTATCAGTGAGCACCACTGAGATTCAAAGCTACTTGAAAATGTAGCTAGTTAATCAGGAAATATACCAAAAATTAAAAGCTAGAAGCTACATACCAAGAGTAGCTAGCTGTAGTAGTATAAGAAGGGAGAATTCATATTTTTACAAAAAAAAAAAAGAAATTATTGTAGGCCTGTATTAAATAAATAACTGTAATTTCATCTAATACATGTTTTTTAAAAAACAGTCATCTTCAAAAGACAATAGCAAAATTGTATTGCAGATAATAGAGCGTGTATACATAAATAAATATGAGTTATATAAAAAAAAAGTTATATAATGTGAGGACACCTAGTTTTAACCTACAGCCACTATATAATTCACAAAAATGTGGTGATAAAGTACTGTTTTTGATAGTTTTGATACTTCGGTCAGAAAATACCTGTACCTGCAGTACAGAGTCATTTAGAAATGTTATTTGTTTTAACTGGTTATAGGTAAAAAAAAAAAAAAAAACACTTCAACCAGTACTTTTTACATTTTCTGTATCCTGTCACTAAATTTTACTGAATTGCTACCTCAGAAACCAGTCTGAATCATACAGTTTCCTCACTAAATTAGATGATGTCATCTAATTCAGTGAGTGAACTGTACGATTCAGACTAAATTGCCAACCCGTTTAACCAGTTCACTAAAAAGCAGCAGATTCTTTCACAAATGTAACAATATTGTCATTCTAAACAGCTGACAGAAAAATACTAGACTTGACTGTGGAAGTATTGTCAAGGTAAATGTAGTGCTGTGGGAAATTTAAAGTTAAATATCTTGCAATTCACATCTTGTAATTCACTTTTTTTTTTTTTCAAGCAAACTTTAAAGTTTGTCATCAAACTTTACTCATCTAGTTCACATCTTGTCATTTTTCTTTCTTTTTCAGTGTAGTTTTTTGTAAATTATATATAATGCACACCAAATTCTGTGAGAATATATATAATTTAATGAAAGTTTCGACCTGATGGAAAAAGCTCTAGTATGGACAACAGATAGATAAATACAGCAACATTTATAGTATTTATAGTACTACACAAAGAATTAGTTCTGCTTAAACACAAAATTAACTACATTACTAAACTTGATCTAAGAATGAACAATACTTCTGCAGCATTTATTAATCTTAGTTAATGTTAATTGTTAGCATTTACTAATGTTACTAATGTATTACTAAAATCACAAGCTGTGTTTGTTAAAGGAGAAGTCCACTTCCAGAACAACAATTTACAGATAATGTACTCACCCCCTTATCATCCAAGATGTTCATGTCTTTCTTTCTTCAGTCGTGAAGAAATTATGTTTTTGAGGAAAGCATTTCTGCATTTTTCTCCATATAAGGGACTGATATGGTGCCCCGAGTTTGGACTTCCAAAATGCAGTTTAAATGCAGCTTCAAGTGATCCCAAATGCGGTTGTAAACAATACCAGCTGAGGAAGAAGGGTCTTATCTAGTGAAACGATCGGTTATTTTCATAAAATAATACAATTTATATACTTTTTAATGTTAAACGGTCATTTTGTCTTGCTCTTCCCAACCTCTGTTTTTTTCTGGGTCATGACAGTTAGGGTATGTTGAAAAACTCCCATCTCATGTTCTCCCTTAACTTCAAAATCGTCCTATATCACGGTTTTACCTTTTTTGTTAAGGGTGTTTGATCTCTTCTTTGCATGTTCACTATGCAAGGACTGGGTCGGTACTTCTGCAGCAAAATGATTTTTTAAGTTGAGGGAGAAAATACGATCAGAGTTTTTCGACTTACCCTAACTGTCTTGAGCCAGAATACAACTCCCACAGAGTTCAGGGAGAGTAAGACAAGACGAGCGTTTGAAATTAAAAAGTATTTAAATTGTATTTTTTTAACGAAAATAACCAATCGTTAGACCCATCTTCCTCGGCTGGGATCGTTTACAACCGCATTTGGGATCGTTTGAAGCCGCATTTAAACTGCATTTTGGAAGTTCAAACTCGGGGCACCATACCAGTCGATTATATGAAGAAAAATCCTGAAATGTTTTCCTCAAAAAACACAATTTCTTTTACGACTGAAGAAAGAAAAACACGAACATCTTGGATGACAAGGTGGTGAGTAAATTATTTGTGAATCGTTGTTCTGGAAGTGGACTTCTCCTTTAACAACAGTTAAAGCATGGTGAAGTAACATGAACAAACAAGAAACAACTGTATTTTTATTAGCTAAAGTTAATAGTTAATACATTAACTAATGTTAACAAATGACGTCATATTGTAAAGTGTTACCATTTCTCATAAGTCTACTTTTATTTATTTATTTTTTACTCATGAACATATGTACGTCATGTTATCCGTCCATGAACCCAAAATGGCCTAGTGTGTGACAAAAAATGATTCCTGCTGTGCAAATTATTCTTCAAATAGCAACACCACCCATAATAACGGTTATCGGTATAGATGGCTGTAGTGATTAAAATAAGAGAGGGAACGGTGGGGGTTGGAGGTGGAGATCTAGACCATTTTCTTTTCCCTGTTCCGCAGCTCTGCGTCACAGTTTCCCCTTTTCTCCTCTACTGCCCACAGCGGTTTATTCTTCCTAAATGGGCTGGCATTATTTTCATGAGACATTCATGCAAAACACTGTACTTTCCTGGTGGTGTTAATTACTTTACATCAAGGATTAACTGCATTTGCACGCACATTTGCGCAAGAGGAGAGAACAGAGATTTCCTCTATATCTGACAGTGGGATCATCATTCGGTTTCTTGTGAATCAGTGCAGGCCATTCCTTAAAAATCACAGACCTTATCTAGGTTTAGACAAAACTGCCCATAACATCTCCACCCAGTTTCTCCAGCAGCTAATAAGATTATTGGTGTAAGTTTAACAAAGGCGCTGCTTCCTTTTCAGAGGCGACGGGTATATACAATAATACAAAACTCTGTCAAAACAACACAAGTGAACTTCATATGTACACATACAGGTCAGAATCCTGTATCTGGGTGAGGTTACTGAAAATAAGAGAAACACTTTAATCAATAAAGCACTGTCAAAACAAATCCCATCTCAAAATTCCTGCTGTCAGCTTGCCACTCTCTATCTGTCACACCAATGCAAACTTGATGTGATGAACCTAAGAAATTTGCATAGATAACGGCTGCACTTCTGGTTAAACAGAACTTAATGGAAAATTATCGCACATACTTAAATTCACCATTAATCATGAAAAAACGCTGATGCCAGACATCTCAGAACAGTCATATTCATAAAAACAGATAGATGGAAATATCAGCCCACTAACATTACTATTGTAACGTAGCTGTGCCTGCGGTCAAGTTTTGGGGAAGAGTTTGTAATAAGGAACATAAGTTATTGACAACTTTCCATGAACCAGAACAAAATATGCCATTTTGCCTATACTTCCCTTTCAAATAAATTGAAGATAACAGTTTTTTAATCCCATACAATAGCAGGTTAGCACTCGTTTCATTAAATTTCAAAGAAGAACAAAACGTATATCGAAGTTCCAAAACAACGTTAAACATTAGTTACAAACTCTAAGGAGAACTTCAGAAACTGATTAGGTTCAGTCACACAGGATGTCAAACAGGCAAGCATTTTAACAGATACACGAAACTAGTAGCCACTTTAAAGATCCAGCTTTGAAATGCGAGACGAACGCGGTTTTTAACATGAACACTTAACAATTAACAAGACGAGGGAAAAAAACACAACTTACCGAGACTAGCACAGCAAACAAGACAGTTGCACGGAAGACACTGGCCTTAAGTAAATAATGTTGACCCATACTGGCAAAAAGACAAACCAAAAGGTTTATGTCATTTCATAATTTGGTTAATATCTTAGAGTCTTTGTTATCGAGAAAAACTGTCTCTATCGTGCAAGATGAAAACGCTGCTGAGGTGCGATGCTGCTCATTCCTGCTTCAGGTGCTCATGAACTTTTTCTCATCTTGGCTCTTTCTCTTCACTGAGTGATGTGGGCGGAACGAAACGATTAGCCCCGCCCGCCCGCGGTGTCTTAACCAGACATCAACTTTTATAACGGCACCAGCGGACGTTCACCCTTTATGAAATCCTGTTGCAGGCGTCACAGCAGGCAAGAGAGGTTATACTTTCTCAAACATGCGTTCAAATGGAACGTAACAACAAAGCCATTGTAGTTAACCTTTAATCAATTTACCACAAATGTGCAGAATTTAGATGCATTTTACTCTTTAGCCCAGTCTTAGGTTTAAGTTCAGTTCTAAATTTACATTTATGCGTTTGGTAGATACTTTTATCCAAACGAATTGCAATGTGTTTTATCAGTTGATGCCTTTCCTTGCAAATCGAACTCAAGTCTTTGAAATTGCTAGTACCATTACTGTTTGATCTACTTGAGTAATAGTTGTTACCTAAATACGAATGTTATACCAGCTTTCAGAGCGCAAAACTGTGGTTAAGACAACAGGTCAAGAGAAACTTTAAAACGTAGAATATCGATGAAATATAAATGAATGCATTCATGACTGAATGAATTTAAAAGTGAAAAGTGAACGACAAGTTGCCATAGTAAAGGCTTATCCACCTTTTTCTACCCGTTGGAGTGGGCGTGGCAATTTGTAAATTTTATGGGTCTGGCTTCCGGTCTCCCACTGTACAAAACAGCTGGTTTGCTGCTTGATATTGCCAGTTGGTTTGTCTTATCATATTATTGTAATGTATTATCTTAATTATGAGCACACTGGCAAACCATTATACCGTTTACTGCACATTCTTCTCGTTATTTCCCTATCGCCGCTAATAAACCGGAAGTCTCACTCTCACCAATAAGCTTACTGTCACGTTAAGAAAATGTGTATGGAAATGACTGCATCTGTATATGTGAGTAACGGGGCTCACCATTCATGTATACATTTTTAAAATGTTAACTTGTCATTAATTATTAGGAATATTTTAAGATATCAGAGAGCAATTATTTGTGTCACTGAAAATTATTAAAACCTTTGTTGTTTCCATCAGTATAAAATTACATATTAGCTTCATTGAAAAATAAAATAAATAGATAAACAATTATCACTTTCAAAGCCATATGAAACAGTAGGTTTAAAGAATCAACATCATCGGTCAAAAAGTTGGCCTATGCGAACTCTGTGATATATTTAAGTGACTAGTGAAGACTAAGTGAGACAGTACTGATGAGAGAAATTCCATTAGGCCTACAATAACATAATACTAATTATTTTTTGTTAGTGGCAATTTTGTGAGCAACTACTCAAGAGGAGAAGCAGTAGCACCCTCCCACGACAGAATTACATCTACGTAGTGTGTCACACAACACATTTCAAGGCTTGCTACAAAAAAAAAAAAAAAAAGTCTTGCTAACTATCTCACTATTAAATCTTCATTATAAACAACATCAAAAAACTTCATTACTTCATTATGTGTTTGTAAGTTTGGTCTACTGATTAGCAGTGTTGTAAATTTTAACAGTAGTTTTGTTGCTGAGTTCATTGAACTAGTGTCATAATACTTAGCCCAGCAGATCTGCCTTCCTGTTTGTCAATTAGGACTGTTGTGTTTCCGGCTTCTAAGTACTAGATTGAAAGATTACATTTCCATACAATTCCAGTAATTTTGAGGTGTCATTCAGTCTTACAATACAGCTGTTTCAAGGACATGCTATAGTAGTATTTACAGTAATTGGGTCTTTGAATAGCCCACGCAGTGTCATCAGCCATGATTTGTAGAGGCATTTCAAAAAGAAAGTTTCATAACATATCAATCCAAAGGCTTAGAAAGCATCAGATCACATTTGGAGCTATTTATGCAGAAATCCAGACTTTCTTTCCCCCACAACTGTAAGTTTCTTTTTGTTTCAGCTGAAAAGTTCAGCAGCAGTCTTGATGATTTGGTACATCAGCCCCATAACAGTGTTTCATTGTAAATGCTTGTGGGCGCAGTTGTCTCTGCTTTGTGTTTCACTGTTCTCTGTGTTGCAACAGTTTTTCTTTTTTAGGGGGGTCTCAGTCCTGTTCAGTGAACTATGCAGTCTCCTGGGTAACAGAAACCAAGAAAGACTGGGGCAAACGCAATGACTAAACAGGAAGTGGTCATACACACAGATCTCTGGTGGATGAAACAGTGAAACTCTTATCTCCCCGCTCACAATAGAAGCTTTTTTCAACCGCACTGATCACAGCACTAAACGCTTTTGTAAACTCTAACTTCCTTTGTAAAATATGGGTGAAAATATGTAGCGCTAAAACTGTAAAAGTTTGTATAAGTATTTTGCAAGCCTACGTATCAATTTTACACTATTGAAAACAACAAGAAAACCTTTTAGCTTGTTTTATGTGATTACCTACTGGTCCAAAGTAGTTCAGTTATGACATTCAGGTCCCTCGTTCAGTGTACATCTAAGTAATTGTCAGGTATAAATGTATATAAGTAATAGCACACTGCTAAATTTGAGGACTCGTGGTCTGTGACGAGATTAGAGAGGCTTGGGGACATGGGGAAACTGTATTAGCAAAAAGTACACAACAGTGTGTGTTTGGAGATACATTTAGGTATCATCTGGAAAAGTTTTAGATGCCATTTAAGAAAAGAAGTGAACCAGTTCTCGGAAACAGAGGATCCTATGCTATTAAGGTGTTTGAAGTCAAACAAAAGCTTGAACATAGGATGCATGTTTGCAAATTTAAGTAGGCCTAGGTTAGGTTCTGTCAGGGCAGTATCTATGTCATCCCTCCCACAGAAACAGAAGCTATACCAGCCACAAACAGCCTATTTGTCTTTTCTCTCACAGTAGCAGCCATACCAGCTTCCACCACTACAACAGCAGCACTAACCACACCAACCTCTTTGGAGAAATCCCACCTAAGCAACAGCAAGCCACAACCCCAGTTCCAGAAAAGTTGGGACGTTTTGTAAAATGCAATAGAATCAAGAATCTGTGGTTTGTTAACTGTCTTTAACCTTCATTTAATTGACAAAGGTATAGTTGAAAGATTTCCAGTGTAATATAAACCATTTTTAATTTTGATAGCTGCAACACACTCCACAAAAGTTGGGACAGAGGCATAATAAAAGTGAAAAGGTTATAGAATATCCAAGTTGAACTCTTATAAAACAGGATATCATAATTGGGTTTATACAAAGCATCCTGTCTTTGGCAGTAAAGCTGGATTGTGCCTCACCACCTTGTACCAAATCTCATGAGAGAATTGTCAGACAAATCAAAAATCACATTTCTCAGTGCAAAATTGCAAAGAATTTTGGTCTTTCAGCAATTACCATACATTTTCATATTGTGAAAAGATTCACGGTACCCAGGGCAAGGCAAGAAACCTCAGCTGAAAATGTGTGATCTTTGAGACCTCTGATGGCATTGCATGCAACTTGAATCTCTGTTACACGCAGAGAAATCTATACATCAATTCTAGGCAAAGACACCAGCAAGTTCTCTGGGACCACAATTCAGCTTGTTTTTGAGGAAAACAGATATCAAATTGTCAGTCCCAAATACAAAAGGGACCATCCAGACTTCAATTACTGATGAAGGTTGATGTGGAGGCATACATTTGAGGTCAATAGTTTACATACACCTTGCAGAATCTGCAAAATGTTAATTATGTTACCGAAATAAGAGGGATAGTACAAAATACATGTTAATTTTTTATGTAGTACTGACATGAAGAAGATATTCCACATAAAAGACATTTACATATAGTCCACAAAAGGAAATAATAGCTGAATTTATAAAAATGACCCCATTCAAAAGTCTACATACATGTAATTCTTAATACTGTGCTGTTACCTTAATGATCCACAGCTGTATTTATTTTTATTTGTTTAGTGATAGTTGTTCATGAGTCCTTTGTTTGTCCTGAACAGCTAAATTTTTCTTATTTTGGAAATTTCTTATTTTGACTAAATATCTTTTTTTTTTTTCATTTAGTACTGCCCTTCAGAAGCTACAGAAGATACTTACATGTTTCCAAAAGACTTAGAGTTAAATTTAGAGTTAAATTTACCCTAAGCTTCAAATTTAAAAAGTTTTCACCCCCTGGCTCTTAATGCATTGTGTTTCTGTCTGAAGCATCAAAGAGTGTTTGAACCTTCTGTAGTAGTTGCATATGAGAATGGCCAGCAGATCTTTCTCCTACTGAAAATGCGGTGTTTGGGATTAATTAGTTACATGTAATGGAATTACGTAATTTCATTACAAAATAAACGTAATTGTAATTAGTTACAGTTACTGAGAAAAAATGTGTAATTAAATTACAGTTACTTTTGAAAATGTTAATGATTACGAAGGGGGTTACATCTGAATTTATTTCACACACACACACACACACCCACATACAGATTTAATTGACTTCTTTCCAAAATTGAGTTGACTGCTCTAAAATGAGGCACCAATGTTTCAGGCGTTTAGGACACAGAATAGGATGCTTATTTGATAACTGTTTTATTTCCTATTTGGGTTTATGTTCAGTGTTTCGTGTCTAATTATTAACTTTTGTGGCAAGCAGCTGTGTAATAAGTGGGATAATGTATATCCAGCCAGTTGTTATCGCAAAATAAAGATGTATATCCCTTACTTGTTATAATCTTAATTCAAGTGATAAAGAATTTTGAAAGTCTGACGGAAATCAGTGTTGAGTGTTACTGTAAGGTTAACTCTGCCTGGTTTAAATGTTTAAAATGATTAACAGTTAAAAATATTAGAAATTTAGAAAAGTAATCAAAAGTAATGTTACATTACTTTAATAAAGTAATTGAAAAGTTACCTTGTTCTGTAACAATCTGTAACATTTCCAAAGTAACCTTCCCAACACTGTGAAAATGTATGGCCCATCATGAAAAGGAGAATCAGACAACATTGACTAAGAACTGTTGAGCAGCTAAAGTCTTGTATCAAGCTTTAAAAATTAGCGTCCTTAATTCCCAGATGATTAAAATGTGTAATTAAAAGGAAAGTTGATTTGACCCAGTGTTAAACATGCAGAGTGGAATTTTCTTTGTACTTTAATAAGTTAAATAAAGGTTAAAGAGAATGAACAAATAGCATATGCTTGATTTTATGGCATTTCACAAAACGTCCTAACTTTTCTGGAATTGGGGCTGTAGATGCACATAGGACTTTACAGTCTCATAATCAAGAAGAGGCCAAAATTACACAGTAATAGAGTCACGTACTGTATAATGCGTATGATGACCACAGGTGGCGCTGCTGACATGGTCATCAATGCAGGCTGTAATTTAGCACCACTAGATGGAAGCAGTTACTTGTAGAATACGTAGTCTTTGGGTTTATAAAACATTGGAAAATATTAGAAAGAAAGAAAGAAAGAAAGAAAGAAAGAAAGAAAGAAAGAAAGAAAGAA
>JAHKKF010526104.1:0-10619 GCA_019740295.1 Labeo calbasu
ATCTTTACTTAATTTACTTGATTTTTGGCACAAAAGAAAATTAATTGATAATTTTGACCCATACAGTCTATAGGTGGCTAGTACTACAAATATATCCATGCTACTTATGACTGGTTTTGTGGTACATGGATACATATAGCTTCATTAGACTGCACATGCTTTTTGTGCTTTTTAAGATCTCATCAGCTTGTACAGAAGAGATCAGCTCATACATTCTGCTAAATGTCTCATTTGGTGTTTAGTGGAAGCCAGCCCTTTAAATAATCACATAAATGGGACATTGTGTGGCTTCATGAAACAATATTAGCATGTTTAATGTTTCTGTAGTCACCACATGGCAGCATGTTTAATTCTGAAAGTAGGGTAAAAGTTCTTTTATACCATATACAAGGCCACAGAATAAAAGTCAGCCTGTTAATGTGGTCACTGAGGTTATTGGTATATATCATATCATATACAAGATCATATTTCTGTGCCCACAGTAGGTTAGATAAACCAGAATTTGTGCTGATTTGCATTTGGCCACACATCCTGGAACACGTATTCAACTGAGCCCACTGAAGACACAATTAGAATGCTCAGTGTTTTCAGGTAATCTAAAAGAAGAGAACAAAGCACAGAGAGGAAGTGTGACTGTGTGAGTAATGTTTTGCATGTGAACTGTTTCAGAGATGAGGTAGAGGGCAAAGTGAAAGAATGAGCCCGAGCCAGACAACGAGCGAAAAGGAGAATGAATGAGAGAGAATGGAAGAAAGAAAGTAGGGAGCTGGAGGGCTCAGCCTTCAGGAATGTGTCTGGCTGTGGGCCGCAGTGGAGAGAAAGCAGTGCGGTCACTGGAGCCTGTTCCCTCCTACAGGGGCCAGAGACAGGAGGAAAACAGGGAAAACTGAGGCCTGAACAAAGCTGACTGAGTGGGACTGCTGTAGACTAGGTCTCTGGAGCTCATGTGCATTGAGATAGCACTAAACTATCAGAAAGGTAGCATCAGTCACTGCCAAAGTTTTCCTGAAACCTGATGGGGAAGGCAGACACATGGCTGTAGAATCCATCTCACAGGCACAGACTGTAGAAAAAGGACTACAATAGTTCACTGACTTCTTGAGAATGCCTGGTAACTATTGTGATTAACTTAAAACGTAATGGTGCATCACCAGGAAGTGTAATGAATAGACAGCCGGGTGTGGTGCCAAGCTCATTCTAGGTAAATTTGTCACATCACATTTAAGTGTGTGTGTAAAGGCTGGAATACATATGACTTTCAAAATCTGAACAGCTTTTAAAACGCTGGGCATTTGTAAATGGGAAAACCTAAGCTGGTCTTAAGCTGGAAGTTGTTGGTTTTAGCTACAAGGCTGGTCAAACTGGTTAACCTGACCAGCTAAGGAAGTGGCCAAACCCCTCTAAAACCAGCCTGCTGACCAGCTAAGACCAGGTTAGCTGGTTTTAGGTGGTCATCCAGCGTGGTCTTAGCTGGTTTTTCAGCAGGGATTATTTAAAAATGATTATATTGCTGGCTTAAAAATCACACACAGAATTATAGAAGCAACAGCAATAATCAAAAGATGAACATTTATTATTAAGCAAGAATATAAGACAAATTTAATTTATTAGGGAGAATACAGCATAGTTTACAATATTACAAACATTTAAACATGTTTTACAAGCATTTTAGAAATAAAAAAGGAACATTTAAAAGTAGCATTTTAATTTTAGTGTATTCAACCATTCTCTGTAATTGTTTTTCACTGAAATAGTGCTAATTCTCATGCTGATGTGTCGGCGAAATCTAATTGGGCTGATGGACTGCTGTTCGTCGGGGGAACTATGAACTTTTGCCTATTAATGCCGCCTCACGTTTCACTCGTAGCTGAAAGATGCTGTGACTGACTCCATAACCTGCTCATAAACAAACAGTACTGAGATAAGAGAACATATTTTAACATCAAAATAAAATTAATTTAGTATTATAACGAATAAAATCAATTTATGTTATACAACTCAAAAGGAGTTTTCATCATGTGAAACGACCGCTGCTAATGCAGCTGACTGACATCTCATCCTTGTATGTTGCGTTGCATAAATAATATAATTTACAGCAAAGTAAAGACTTTATAAAATAAATAAAATGTATACAAACCTTTATTTCGCTGAAGAAGTACACCAAATCGGCAGCGCTGAGAACCGCTCTCTCCTTTGGAGAACGCAAGAAGCCCGTGCTCTGACTGTAACTCAGCAGCTGGGTTGTTTCGTAGGAGACAGGCTCAACCCAGCGGTTGGGTAGAAAAAATAACCCAATATTTAATAACCCATTAAAAATGACCCAGCAGCTTAGTTACAGAAAAACTACCCAGCGCCTGGCTAAAAAATATTTAAAATAACCCAATAAAATGACCCAACAAGCTGAACCCAGCATTTGGGTAAAAAAAACAAAAAAAACAATAACCCAGCATTTTTTAGAGTGCATGTGTGCAAAAGACATGTAGTGTATTCTACCTATACAACAGTTCTTTCTGGTCCTCGAATCTGATAATGGCTGACAAGAGTGTGATATTAGAGTGATATCAGAACTCCAACAGCCGTTTCAGTTCAGTTTGTAATCGTATCACTCCGCTTGCGATAATTCTATCACAGTGAGTGTCATGGCGGATGCCCAAATCCAGTATCATCTTAAAAATATTACTGTTTATGTGTCACAGAATGTAGTTTTAAGATGTTTTTAGGTGAGAATGTACTTGTTTATAGCTTAAATATGCAGTTTGTTATTAAGGATAACAAATAACCATTTGAAAATTTGCATCAACGTTTTCAGACATGTGAGCTCCAGGGCGTCAGAGGCCATTCTGCATTCGTGAATCCGCCCGACAGCACCTCACCTCGGCCAGATCTTCTGGAATTTACTACTGGCTCTGATGACTTTGTAGTGGTTACACATGAGATATAATTTGTTATGGGTAAATCTAACAATACTCTTTGGTTTCATTAATCCATTATTTGTTCCAGAGAAGATATTTTTGGCAAAATCTCATGTTTATGTAAATTCAGTGCTGTATATCAGAGCGCTGCCTTTGTACTTTGACTGAATTGCCTAGCTGCTTTTATGATGGCTGTTTTTGTTGTTTATTAAATATTATTATTCAATAAATACTATTTATAATAAATAACAGTATTTAATAATAGTGTATAGTATTGAACAACGGTATGTTTGTGATGGTGATTGTAATTACATTGTTCCGCCATTAAATGGCGAGAAGAGAGTCAGCAGTAAAGACTTCTACACTGAAAAGTAAACGCTATAAACGGAAGTTATTTTTAGTTTCAACAACAGCTTGACACAGCGAACAAAATCAGCCTGATGAAAGGAGATTAATGTTACAACAAAGATAACACTGTCCTCAGCAGATATTCAAACTAATGTTTGTTGTGGATACCAGACTGATCTGAAAAATGAATGCTGTATCAGATGCAAGTAGCCACACTCGCTCAGTCCATGTCTCTCTCATAATAGTGAGCAACAGCAATATAATAAACTTTCAATGACACAAATCAACGTTCCTTCGTTACTAGTTCTAAAGTGACATTTTGAAATTAGTGACAGAGGCTTGAGCTTTAGATTTGAATCCATGGCGGAAGGAAGTAGTTCCACTCCATTGCTATTTTGTTTATGTATTTACACACTGGTGCCGTCAAACTGTTGTATAAATGCAACATCACACTCATAGACGTAAGATACGGCTGTATATCGGCACGCTGTGATTACCTACGGCCGATATGGCTTATAAAAGGTGTTGTACTCACAGCAGACACAAGGCGTAGGCTCCAGGCACAGATTCGCTGTCCCTCACCAAGAAGCTGCCATCTCTTCCTGCACGGGCCAGCAGCTCTTCAGCTCGAACACGGGTGATGTCCCGATGGTACCACGCTGCTGCAGTCATGGTGCTAGTAGAGTATCCTACAGTCTAATTTTCAAATCCCAGAGTGCTTGACACAAGTTAAATGAAAGATCTCATATTGAAACTGTTGATCTCCACTGATGCCATCCCCACAAGTCAGATCCAGAGAGCGTTACGACCAAAAGCTTTGTTGTTTACACTCTCTATTGTTTTTGCCTTCACATGAGCATGTGCGTCTCAAAGGCTGAATGCGTATTTGGCTTGAGGGCAGATCCAGGACCGGCCTCTTCCTCTCGTGATCTGCGCCGACTCTACTTGTGAGAGCTCACTACAGAGTGAGACTGAGGTGGATGACAGAGCGTTCATACGCATGCTGCCCACCCCACTGACAAACGCTTCTATTGTCTGGCAGCAAATACATCCAAGAAGAGGAACCAAGCACCAGCTCCAGACTGTGCAGACATGAAAAGGCAGTAGAGCAGTACCACCACAAATTCAAATACTTTTCCACTCGGTTGGTTTCACCTTATAAGGGCAAGGCAACACCCCTCTGAGAACTTCAGCTGCTGTCTGCAAACTACGCTAAAGAACAGTTAACTATAGCCAGAAGTTCACCAAGATGCTGGACTCCATTCGCAAAGATGGAAGACCAAAAGGGTCGTCATGCAGATGTAAAATCAGAACGGATGGACCTCTGGCAAACGAAAGGAAGTGCTTCACAACTCCAGATGTCAGAGGAGGAAGAGAGAGCAGAAAAAATAAAAACACTAACCTGATTTCCTCTAAGTGACCTCACATCATCGGTGGTCCATGAACTTCCAGTTTCACTCGTTCTTTCTTTCTATCCCTCCTGGGGACCTTCAGAAAAAACCATCCCGTCCCATTCACAATTCCACTGTTGCTAAATCATCGTCACATGCTTTGGAATCGGTCATCGGCTCATAGCTTCAGAAGATCTGGGTTACTGTGCTACGCTTCCAGTTGTTTTTCTCTCACTCCTTGTTGGCTTCCCAGCTCTCTCTCTCTCTCTCTCCGTCTCCCTCTCTCTCTCCAGGAAGTGAAGAACACAAGCTCCACCATATGGATACGATCATCCCCCTTTTTCTGCGTCTCTTGTTTTGTCCTTCTCCTCCTCCTGCCCTCCTTTTCTTCCCTCTTTCTGTTTCCAGCTGCTTGACTAAAGCCATCCCTCACTACTCAGCAAAAACAGTCTACAAACCTCACCACCAAACACAAATAAGCACTCCTCCCCCAAATCTCTGTTTGTTGTGAGTGGGCTATAAAAAGTCATTGTTTTTCCACTATTAAGTAGCTGAAGGAAGTCAGGCGGTCCCTAGAAGTTTCTACCGCACCCTTCATCTGTAGTGTTGTCTGTTCGGTGTTGTGGCAATAGACCACACTAGGTCATATGATGGTGCAGGCTTATGTACATGCAGGAGCTTTCAGAGGTACCACCATTTAGTGCCAACAGCACAGATGAAGAAAAACAATCACGAAATGTAAATAATCATTATTTTTATCCCCCACATATGTAAACCTGAAAAGTTCACGTACACTTTTCCACCTCTTCACTGGTTGTGGCTTTGATTCCTGGATCTGATTTGCATCTCAATTTTGCATTTGTCAAGTCAGCTCGAATTCCTGTTAGCAACCTACTCTACATGATAACATGATGCATTTCAGAGTGAAAAAATATCATTTTGAACTAATTAATTGGATGAATTAATAAGGATAATATAAGGATGGATAATTTAAACAAATGAACTGGATGGTGAAAAGTGTTACATACCAGAATGGTGTTACAAACCGGAATATCTGAATATGAATTTTCTAAAACACTGATTTGCTTAAAGTTAAAATTGTGTCACCTACACAATGTGACTTTAGAGGATAAGCAATTTATAGATTATTTTATAAAATATTTTAAAAAAGAAAAGAAAAGAAATGATACACCATAAAATAAAATTATTACATTATTTATTTGTTTATTTATTTATTTAAGTAGTTGTACTGTATATCAAGTGAGATGATATGCGGTCAGCTAATAAAATTAATTTAATAATAATGTTTATAACATTTCTGTGTTATTATAATACTGCATAAAATTATAATAATCATGTAAATAAAATATAAAATAAAAGTGAATGGGTGCCGTCAGAATGAGAGTCCAAACACATGCACAAAAGACAAATCCATCACCAGTCCTCTATCCATAATATCGCTTTCTCCAGTCAAATAAAAAGTCACATATGAACCAGGTGAAAAATATGCACAGATCAAGTACAGTCAGTAACAAAGATGTGAAGAAAATAGGAAAAGGATTTTTCACTGGAGGAAATGTTAATATGGATTACGTGCTCTATTTTGGCCAGAAGCGACGCTTTATGGTTAAAAATGCCTTGATGGATCTTTTTTTTTTAAGCAAACATGCAGCTTTTTACTTCACAAGATGTTACCTGATGTACTGGAGTATTATGAATTATTGTGATGTTATTATCAGCGTTTGGATTCTGACGGCACCCATTCACTGCAGAGGATTCATTGGTAAGCAAGTGATGTAATGCCATGTTTCTCCAAATCTGTTCCAAGTTAAAAAAATAAATCATCTACATCTTGGATGATCTGAGGGTGAATAAATCTTTAAGAAATTTTAGTTTTTGGGTGAAATATTTATGGTCAGTGCTTAGACGCCATTCACATTGGAAAAAAATAAAATAAAATAAAACTTGTTCCCGGTTAAAATGTTTATTTTTGACTGCATTGGCTGCTAATGTAGAGTGAGCCATTAAGACTAGCAAAGATTAAAAAAATAAATAAAAACAATGGATCCTCTGCAGTGAATGGATAATATTTCTTTCTCCAGTGAAAAAGATGTCACATCTGAATCAGGAGAGAAATATGCACAGATCAAGCACTGTTCTTAACAAAGATGTGAGGACCACAGGAGATGGATTTTTTTTACTGGAGGAAGTGTTAATATGGATTATGGGCTCTATTTTGGCCAGAAGCAACACTTTCAAAATCACAAGATGTTAACTGATGGATTGGAGCCTTGTGGATTGCTTATGGATGTTTTAAACAGCTGTTTGGACTCTCATTCTGATGGCACCCATTCACTCCATTGGTGAACAAGTAATGTAAAGTTTCTCCAAATCTGTTCCAATGAAAAAAAACAAACTCATTTACATCTTGGATGGGCTCAGGGTAAATAAATCTTTAGAAAATTTTCATTTTGGGGTGAAATATGTTTGGGTCAGTGCTTAGACCCCATTCACATTACAAAAAAAACTTTTTTCCAGTTAAAATGTCTAAAAATTAATTGACTTTACATTAAATATCAAGATTCATTTTGATATTTTTTGTAAAGTACTACCCTGTGTCTACCTACGAAAAGTTTATTTTGTTTTTCTGCACCAGCAGAATTTTTTCTTTACTTTTTATACTGTTTATACTTGTTCATATAACAATTAAAAAAAATCTGGTGAAGTAGCTTTATTTTAAGCACATTAATTTTTGACTGCATTGGCCACTAATTTAGAGTGAGCCATAAGACTAGCAAAGACCAGACTAGCAAAGATTTAAAAATAAATAAATAAATAAAAACAGTGGATCCTCTGCAGTGAATGGGTGGCGTCAGAATGAGAGTCCAAACATCTGCACATTTGTAAGAAACAAATCTATCATTAATTTCAAACTGTTGCTTCCAGTCTTCTGTCCATAATATCGCTTTCTCCAGTGAAAAAGATCACATCTGAATCAGGAGAATAAAAACGCACAGATCTAGCACAGTTCTTAACAAAGGTTTGAAACAACATGGGATGGATATTTTTTTCACTGGAGGAAGCGTTAATATGGATTATGGGCTCCATTTTGCCCAGAAGCGACACTTTTAAAATCACAAGATGTTAACTAATGGATTGGAGTCTTGTGGATTATTTGTGGATGTTTTTATCAGCTGTCTGGACTCTCATTCTGACGGCACCCATTCACTGCAGAGGATTTATTGGTGAGCAACTGAGGTAATGCCATGTTTCGCCAAACCTGTTCCAATGAAAAAAAGTCTTCTACATCTTGGATGGTCTGAGGGTGAATAAATCTTTAAGAAATTTTCATTTTTGGGTTAAATATTTTTGGGTCAGCGCTTAGATCCTATTCACAAATAAAAGTCTTAATGTGTAATTTTACCTTCTTTTTTTCAGGTAAAATATCTAAAAATAAACTGACATTACATTAAATATCAAGAATTGTTTTGATATTTTATTTAAAGTACTATCCTGTTTCTACCTACAAAAAGTTTATTTTGTCTTGCTGCACCAGCAGAGTTTTTTTTCTTCACGTTTTTTGCTTGTTTATACTTAAAACAATACAACTGGTGAAGTGTATTTCTATTAAAGATACATAGTCTGAAAGCGATGAAGATTTCTTTTTGAATATTGCTTCTTAAGTTGATCTTTTTTAAAAAGACCTTTTAGATATTTTTAAGTAAAAACATAAAAAGGTTAATTAAAAACATATGAAGAAGTCATCTTTGCAGTGTACACCTGGTCGTATGACCCAAATTCTTTAGATATGTGGTCATGGATACATAAATCACGCGATTGAACGTGCCAGTTTTTCTGTTTTTTTCTGAAGGTACAGTCCATCCAATTACCCCCTGGGTCATGTTTACAAAACACACAACGGATTACGTCCATCTCTGACTAAGGCTAAGCCATCTAAGACATGCTCTCAGTGTCCAACATTTCATACAGTCACTGAATCTACTGCTTGTTTTCCACCTGAGGGAACACCGGCCTTTATTAGCACCAAACACAGGCAAAGAACAGTTTTCAGAGTTTTGCTTGGCAAACACTTTAGACGGATCATGACCCAAACCGCATGCTAAAATTCAGAGCAGAGCTTGAGCTTTATTTTAATCACATTAATTTTTGACTGCATTGGCCGCTAATACAGAGTGAGCCATTAAGACTAGCAAAGATCAGACTAGCAAAGATCAGACTAGCAAAGAGCATTACCTGCTTATTCCAAAGTATTATGAGAAGCAAACAGGTGATGGAAGAGGATTTGCTCTCTCTAAAGATAGATCCCTCATGCTTAAATAGAAATTTATGGCTATTTAAATTCCCCAGTTAAAAACGCTGAAATTAGTATTGGTCTACTAGCCTACTTTCTATATTAATGATTAGTGAGTATTAAAAGAAAATGATTGAATATTAAGAGAAACTCCAGGGGAAATCCTCTAGCATCCGAGTAACGTGCTTCAACGGTGTTTGTGTGTTTTGTCTGTCTCAGAACCGTGATAAGAAGAGATAAGAAAAAGTCTAAGACATTAGGAAAGAGGATTATGAATACAAGCCAAGCACATGAGCATTAACAATCAGCCCCTTCAAGATAAACCTCTTTGTTTGGTTTTACTGAAAAAAAGAATAATAATAAGCTAAACTTAACTTCGATTTTCTCTAATCAAACATGATTTCTTCTAAAGTTTTAGGTAACGGCAGTCCTCAGATAAGTCATTTAAATTAGTCATATGGGGAGTGACTGAGCGGGTGAGAACACAGGAAATGAAACCAAGATGTTTGGTACAAAGTTGAAAACTGAATTTGGTTTGGAAATTCTGAGATGTGAACCTTCGTAGAAGTATTTGTGGTTTGGAGATAGCAAAGTCATGTGTTGTCATCTAGACCACCCGTTTTGAATATAGCTCTGAAGCACAAACACATATGAAGGCCCTGTAAACAATCATCATTAAATGTCATTTTCAACATTCCTTACTACAAATAAACTAAAAATAACATATCTGCATTTTTCCTAAGTGAAGTCTTACCGAAATGGTTTTGAAAGTAACATCATAGTTATACACACACTATATCCAATTGTGTCTAATTAAATCTAACTCTTAAAAACAGCTTGTAAATATTTCAGAACCTAATTTTGCATATGCTGATGTTTTAGCTTTAAACTATATATAGACTACTGCACACCGCAGCGGCGACAGAAACCTAAATAGGTCTGACGGTACATCTTACCTTACGTTCTTGAAGTAATTGCAGTCTGTCAGTATTCTTTTGTTCAGTGATCACTTCTATGCAAATATATTGATACTACCTGCAATCATAGATTTCACATAATTAACCAGTTGGTGTCAGAGTTAACAGAGCATAATAGTGATCAAAACACCTTTACATGCCATCTGAGCAGAGAGTGCAGGCCCTATAACCTTACACCACCTGTTACAGCAGATGTGAGATGTGATGAGTGTCCAGACGTCCCAGTCTGATCCTCTCTCTTTCATCCTCATAAAAAGGATTAGATTTGTTACTACTAGGCAAGGGAGGCAGTGCCTCAAAAAAAATGGATGAGAAAAATTTTCATAGCACAAAAATAAAACAACGCAAATATTACAAAATATGACATTAAAACGTGTTTAAATCACTCGTTTTTCTAAACAAACACTGTCCAACAGCGACACAGACCCCATAAAGCGTATGGTGGGTTTAGTGGGAGGTAATTGAGAATTAATGGAGGAAAGTCACGTGAGAGGAGGCGATGCCTACATCGTAGTAATCATTGAATATGACCAGTGTTGGGCACGTACCTTTAAAAAAGTAATTAGTTATTGTTACTAGTTACTTCTCACAAATAGTAACTGAGTTAGTAACTGAGTTACATCATTATAAAAGTAACTAATTACCAGGCAAAGTAACTACTGCGTTACTTAAAAAAAAA
>JAHKKF010526106.1:0-23515 GCA_019740295.1 Labeo calbasu
TTTAAAATAGTAGTGTACGTTTATTAAGGTTATTTCAATAAATGGTAACATTCCATTTAACCTTACATGCATAACTAACTATAAATGCATGTAATAACAAAATGCATATTGTTTACTGAACTGTTTCACTGTTTTGTCACTGAAATATTAATCAAAGACAGCTAAACTGCATGAGGATTTACTGGAAAGTCAGATAAAAAAGACCATGTTTAGTCTAAAGCAGTGGTGTAATGTAACAAAGGAATAATACTTTGTTACAGTACTTAACCCTGGTGAAAAAAACAGCATATGCTGGTATGTATGTTTTGATGCTGACTTTAGTCATACATTAGGTGTGTCACTATTTTATTTTCAGATGATCAGTTTAAGGAAGAGGTACTAAGTCAGATTGCTATAAATATTTTTATTGAAAGTGAATGGAAAGAGAGTACACTATTTTCCTGCATAACAACAAGAGAAAACTACATGTGACAAACACATTGATGAGCAGATGATGAGCTTGGATAGTTGGAAGCAGAGGTGATAAATCAAAACAAGAGCAAACCGGACAGCTGAAAAGGGGGAGTGAATTTGAGCATATACTCAAGGCCAGTCACAACATTTACAATCATCAACAAAAACCAGACCAGGCTGACATTTATGCAGGTATGTGTTTCCACGGTAGCACTGGAAGTAAGTGGTTTCGTCAGCAGGGTTGGGGTACAGTCCGTCGGGTTTGCCAACACAGAAAGTGGTGAGGGGGTCAGCGGTCGTGGTGGGACGTGGCGTTGTGGTGGGCTTGGGTGGGAAACCTGTGAATAGAGATTCAGTGTTGCATAAATGCATATACTAGAAGACAGAATACATACTGTTTTTTTGCGTTATAATCGCAAAGTGTTTACCTAGCGCGTTGCGCAAATGGTTGACAAGAGGATAAGCTCCTTGGTAACAAAACTGGCCAGCAAAATCATCTAAGTCAAGGCTCCACACTGAGGCTCCTCCCAACTTCAGGGAGTTAAGCCACTGCACCTGTTAAAGCAAATATTAGGAAAAGTTAGTCGGAAGTTCGTCAAACATCTCAGTTCTAAAACCAGCAGTTGATTTACCTTAGCAGCATAACTTTCACGGTTGTCAAATCCAACCCAAGACTTTCCTTGAACTGCATAGGGCACCATCTGCTCATCGATCCATTCAACAGGGACACTTGATTCCATGGGGCAAATCTGTGAACCAAAAACATCAAACTTTTACCACCTAAAATTTGACATAGATTGTGTGTGTTTTCTAAGAACATTTAGAAACCAAACACTCATCATATTCCCAGTTCTATTTTTGTTATTCCAACTGCAATTTCTGACCAACAATGTAATGAATCAGTTGAGAAAATAATTCAGTGACTCGCGTATAAAGACAGTTGCTTGTTTTGTGACAGAATTGGTGTTTTTAAGCAAATAGTTTGAATGAATGAGTTAAAGATTCACTCATAAAGATGGTGCCTTGTCACCATCTAGTGGTGAAGCAACGCAACATGCAGAAAGAATCAGTAACAGTTTAGTCTCAGCCTCAGACGTCACACGGACAGTGGGCTGAACATCTGATGGATGTGGCAGACGCAACTGACCAAAAACCTGCCCTCCTTAGTTACTGTTACTAAGTCCACCGAGGTCAGAGTTGCCAGGTTTTCACAACAAAACCCACCCAATTGCTACTCAAAACTAGCCCAATCACGTTTCGAGTGGGGTCCCCCATTAAAAATCGCATTCTGGGGAACAAAATACACATTTTGTTTGTCAGGTTTCCCTTGTAAATTCGTGTTTCAGGGGCTAAATATGATGTTTTGGGGTCGCTTCAACCTGCAGACATCAAAAACAACCAATGGCAACAGTGTTAAAGTAGCCCAATTCCGCGGGAAAACCGTGGACTTGGCAACACTGACTCTACTGTCTGATTTGTTTGTCGGACAGAATGGCGAATTCGCCGCTATGACTGGTCAGATCGCCTGTTGATCAAGCTGTTTTCGAAGTCGTCATCTGATTGGTTGAATTCTACAGAATTTCTGGAAGATGTGTGTGTCCGCCTGGAAACAAACATGCCTACTAATTGGTCTACTAATTTTGTGCCTTGATGTCTAATGTAAGACCTAGTGTTTAAGCAGAACATTTGTTTTAGATCATATACAAAAGTAGCATGTGAAACCTCATAATAGGACCAGAAGCCTTCTTCGCGTGTGTAGGGGCCGGCATCAGCAGGGCCATTGGCTGGAGCACCGAGACCTGTTTGTGAAGTGGAGAGCAAGAATGTACGTCCAAATGTGGGGAAGGTAATAAGCAGCTTATCAGCATGGGCTCCACCAGCCAGCCAGGTTGCCACAGATGAGTTCTGGAGAAGAGAGCCAAGAATGTGCTTAGAGATCTTACAAGGGACACTTCAAATTGATGCGTTTTGAATTTAAGGATTTTGATCTTACGATGTTGTGGTCAATGACATTTCCACTGTCCAAGGAGCTGCGGAAAAGCGGGCTGTTGTGCCCAGTCACGGGGTCCCAGTGGCCATGGTAGTCAAAAGACAAAATGGTCATGAAATCCAACTGTCTATAATGACAGAAAGAAAGAGAGAGTAAACAAACGTTCACAGGCATATATGTTACTGTAGCTTGGATAAAACACAGTCAAGCTTACCCTGAAATTTCAGCGATCTCATAAGCTTTATCAATAGTGGACTTGATGGCGGAAACTTTGCTTGAGATAATCAGAGGAGTTTTCTTTATGTCTATGGCCTCCTGTTCAACAGCTTGTCTCAGTTCCTGAGAACAGGAACATAGTCAGACCCAAAGTCATAGTTTATAAGAAATGAACATGCTTGATTTGAACACTCTGGTCTGCTCACCTTGACGAATACAGTAAACCTCAGCTTGTCCTCTGGTGGGCTTCCATTCTCACCTGGGAACTGCCAGTCAATGTCCATACCATCAAATTCATGGAGACGCAGGAACAGCAGTGCAGAACGGATGAAAGTTGTGCGGTTCTCTGAAGACGCCACCATGTTGATGTATCTGCAGTGCAAAGAAAGACACAGTACATGAGTTAAATGATTCAGAAAATCTTGTTTAACCTTTTGGCAGCTACAGACTTAAATGATTTAAATACAGGTAAGGTTAGGGACAGGTTTGGTGGTATGGGTAGGTTTCAGGGTGGGTTAAGGGGTACGGGATAGGTCAAAAGTGTAATTATAAATGTAATTACGGAAATTAAATATAGCCACAAGCAGCCATTTTCAATGGTTTGAGCGCTTTGGCGTTTAAGCACATATATAAAAAAAACATTATTTAGCAAGCCTGTAACCACCTAAATCAATGACTTCCAAGTAATTTACCATAGAAATATTTTGCTTTTTAACGTTGTTGACTGTTAAAGTGCCAGTTGTGGTCCGATCTCCTTAAAACTTTGTATGCTTTTTTAGAATCATGTCTCATGTGCTCACCAGGTTTTGTGAAGATTTAATTTTTCCTTTAGGCTTTTTCCTTTAATGAGGAGTAGGGTTGCAAAGGGATGGAAAATGTCTGGTAAAACTTTCCAAAAATCCCTGGAAGATTCCAAAAAATCCTGGAAAGTTTCCAAGATTTCTGAAATGTTTTCTAAAATGGAAATTTTTCATCTTTTTGCAACCCTAATGAGGAGTTCTATCGTATGATACAAATATTGTTTGTATGTGCGAAAAAACATGCAACATACAATCGTTTACGCCCTTGAAAAATGTGATATCGCCCCCAGAGTGGCCAATTTCTTTCAAATTGCTTTCTCAGACCTTTGAGGCCGTGAGTCAAACAGCCTCCGTGAACCTCTAACAGGTGCTCAAACTTCATCAGCCAATGTTAAACTATGTTTTTTAAGATACGCAAATGTCCTTGTAGACAGCTGTGGCACTTCGGACCAAATGCACACTAATTTTCATGTGGATAGGACAAATGGTTGCACAGTTATAGCCATTTTAATGTTTTTTTTCCCTCTTATACCACCACCAAGTGGCCAAACTCTGTGATTTTTTTTTTTCCTGTTACCTCAGATTGAGCTCTTACATAAGTGTTCTAAGCAGTGGCAGATTAAGACTCTTTGGTGCCCCTGGGCAACGACACCTAAAGTTTTTAGAGTCCTCAGCTCATTTTTCATTCATTTCTATTTAATTTACAAAATATTTTTTGTGTTTTACTTCCTTCAAAGAAAGGTGTAAAATGGGTGTTTTCAGAAGTGTGGCAATGAGTGCATGGTCTTATATTTAAAATACTATTTTGAATTTTTGTATTTGAATACCTTTGGAAAAAGTCATGTGTATTTGGTATTTAAATACATTTAATCTTAGTATTTTGTATACTTGTTTACATACAGGAAATCAGCAGTCTAATAAAGAGGTTGATTGGCAAAAAGTATTTTATTTATTTTGAAAATACGAAAATAGTAAGATTAGATGTATTTAATTACAAATTGAAAGCGTATATATATATAGGCCATGGCTAAACAGGTGTTTGAGAATACGTCGCTTGCCTTAACGGAGAAATTTTTTTTGCGTGCACTTGCCCAATTGCCCATATGGTTAATCTGCATATGGTTCTGAGTTTGGTGGAGATATCTCATTCTGTTCAGGTGTTATAGGTATTTTACTGAAAGTGGCCCTGCCCCTTTCGAATGTTTTGGCATCCTTTTGCAACTTTTATTTTTGATAATTACTGATATTCACTCTCCAGAGAATCTTTCTGCGCTGGTTTGGTTCAGATCAGGAAAAAAACCTAGAACTAGTTCGCAAAAGTAGGTTTTTCAAAAAATGCAAAATGCCTGAAAATTTGGCCAACGAGTTATGAGCGAGTTTGTATTTTTTGAATGCTGTAGCACCCCCGTCAGGCTGATTGGGGTGAGCTTTGGTCACGTTGCAGGTGGTGTGAGTACTACCATCCCTCCAAGTTTGTAAAAATGTAAAAACATGTTTACACACAATAAGTGGATTGTAGCAAATGATTAATTTAAATGTAAGTACATAATAGTTAAGGCCACTTAATATATAGCGGGACCAAAAATGATTTTATATTAATTTATATATACACTTACGGACTGACGCCATTGACAGATCCTCCAACAGACAGCAGGGTCTTCAATGCAGGATTTCTGTTTCAAATTCAATAAAATAAAATAAATTGAAGTTTTTCAAAAAAGTGCATTACCAAAAGGTCATAAATCATGGTATATAATGCACTGTGATGTTTGTATTGTTATAGAAACAGCTTTTGCTTACACTCTTTTCAGGTTATTCAGTGATTTGTACATCTCCTCGTCGTTCCATTCGACGGTAGAGATTTGGTTATCAGGGCCGATAGTTGCCAGAGTATAAATCACATGTGTGCAGAGGAACGGATCAATGTGTTCTGGCAAAAACTTTCCATTGCTGGGTCTGTACTGGGACCAGTTGGTCATGTAGCACACCAGCTTTGTAGAAGCCACTATTAGAAATGAAAACACCATTAACAGCTTACTCATTTTACTCATCATCTAGGGATATTTATTATGAATAATGATGCATTTATTTTATAGACTATATATTTAACATATATTTGAAGGTTCTTACCCATCTGCACTGTGAGCACGATGCCCAGCGCTATGGAAAATACAACACAGTTATGCGTTAAAAAAAAGATTAAACAATTATAATTTATAACTTCAATATATATGAAAAATACCTGCTAAAAGTGTTAATTTAGTCATTTTGGTCTTAGTCCAAATCAGTGCTCTTCAGAAATATAGACCTGAAAAACAAAACAAACAATGCATTTGCAAATTCACCAGCATGTCTCAGTTTTGCAATAGTGAAAGCCTTTCTGTAAAAATAAAAATTAGTGCATATAAACATTAGTTAAGAAATGAATGAAACCGAAGCTCTTTACCTGTGTCTGCTCCACTCACAATTACCAGTTTGGTGAAAACCTGTTCATGATCATGAGTACTTATACATTATTAATAGTTCCAAAGTACAGGTGATAAGTGCTAACCTCATCAGAAAGAGGCAGTAAAATTAATAACGAGCCATATAACTGGCATTTTACGGTAAGGTGGTATCTTTGAGATTGTTACGACATTATGAGCTAATAGTCAGAATTAGTATCAAAGTGTAATCCATGTAAACAGTTTTGTTCCTTATATCAATATCAAGTTTTTCTAATATTATATAAGGATATATAATGATTTTAGAGATTTTTTATGTTTTTTAAAGAAGTTTCTTCTGCTCACCAAGCTTGTATTTATTTGATCCAAAATACAGCAAAAACAGTAATATTGTGAAATATTTTTTACTATTTAAAATAACTGATTTCTATTTGAATATTATATTTTAAAATGTAATAAAAGCTAAATTTTGGCATCATTACTCCAGTCTTCAGTGTCACATGATCTTTTAGAAATCACTCTAATATACTGATTTGCTGTTCAAGAAACTTTTATTATTATTATTTTAAATATTTAAACAGAGTACATTTTTTTAGGATTTTTTTTTTACAAACAGAAAGATTCAAAGATCAGCATTTATTTGAAATAAAAAACTTTTGTAACATTATACAGTATAGACTATACCATTCAAAAACCAGTCAGTATATATATATATATATATATATATATATATATATATTAATGGGAAAGTAATTATAGAACTTAATATTTTTTAGCAAGGATGCTTTAAATTAATTAAAAGTAATGATAAAGACATTTATAATGTTACAAAATATTTCTATTTCAGATAAATGTTGTTCTTCTGAACTTTCTATTTATCAGAGAAACATGAAAAAATCTATTCAGCTGTTTTCAACATAATAAATGTTTTTCGAGCAGCAAATCGAAATATTTGAATGATTTGTAACTGGAATTAAAGCTAAAAATTTACTTTTTGAAATCAAATGAATAAATTATATTTTGAAAAATGTTCAAAATAGAAAACTGTTATTTGAAAGAGCAAAACATCTTTCTAAATTTTACCGTTTTTTGCTGTACTTCGGATCAAATAAATGCAGGCTTGGTGAGCAGAAGAGACTTCTTACAAATCTTACTGTTCAAAATCTTTTGACTGGTGGTTTACACAGAGGTTTTTATTGATATTTCATGGCATTACACTTAGAAGCATTCATATACGGTGCATCTGAGCCAGTTGTGTGCATCTGTATGCATGTGTGCATTATGCTAATCACTAAAAACTGAACATAGTTTCTTCAAATACAGTCAAAACGCTTTTTTTTTTTTAATTTTTTTTATTGAAGAATATATTTACAAGTGCTGAATTATTCACATTCAGTCCACAGTGGACAGGCTCAACCTTTACAACAACAGGGGTACATGGTAGTTCGAAGAGACAACTTTACATCACAACCTGAGTGACCTTCGAGTGAAACTACTAGCTTGCCATTCAGCCCCTGCAAGTGCACATACATCCACTTCGGAAAGTTGTTAGCGGCTATCAGTGTTGAGCTGTGACCGACGAAGCCCTGATTCAACACAAGAGGGCAAACGTGAAACGTGAAACACAGCAGAATGATTTCAGAATTAAACAAACAAGAAAAAGTTGTGGAATTGTACACAGTGCACTGAAAATGCATTTAAAATGACTTGAAAGAGAAGCACAAAACGGATGCAAGGACAAGAGGACACTAGTTTTGGTTTTGTAGTCCTAATATGATTTTTGAGTGCATCTACATTTGAAAAGTGTAACATTTACTCGACTGCTACCAGGGTTTGGGACTAGAACCACTAAAGAGCTACTGATGCTGATGATATTTGGCTAAAACTGTTGGAAATGCCACTGAGTGATCGTGATTCATAATTTACAGTTGAAATCCCGTGGACAAAATATGAAATTACTAAATCAACGAGGTGTTAGAGTAGATGTCAAAAAACTAAATTAAGGAGCTCAAACTATCAAGCACTCCTCGCATGAAGAAAATTGCTATATTTACAGTAAGAACTTGATGAAAACTGTTAAATAGAAAATTAAATACATTAAATATAAACATTGAATAGAAAAAAATACATTTCCAAGAAAATTATCCCATCGAACAGGCACAAATGAAAAGCAATGCAGTAAACATGGTTTTATGAAATTCGATGCAAAAAGAATGATTTTATAGTTGAATACTGTCAGATTTCACCTGCTACACTAAAAGTGCAATTTCACTTTGCACTTTTTAGATGATGCCATAGATTTGAAAGACAACATGTAAAAAGCACAGTAGAGGAGCTCTGAAATGTTAGTTTTGTCCTCATTAATAAATAAAATAAATAAGGATGACATTTACAAATCCATATTGGTTTTTAAACAACAAATGGCAGGTTTAGGCTGAGCTGGATTTTGTTCCTGACAAGCGTTCTGGGACCTGTCAGAGAGCCCCAGAACCCTCACCAATTCCAAAACACGTGTCTTCTAATTCTTTCAGCCAAATGGCCCTTGTTACATAAAGTATGATAAGGTGTCATCATTAGGGACAGTCTCCAAAAATCAGGCCATGATTCAGTTCTTTAAAACAATATCTTATAATACATAATGATATTATAGGATAATAATTAACTAGTTAGTCCATGAATGTTATCTTCGGTATTGTTCAACGTCCAGTGTCTCGCTCTTGTGATGTACCAAGAAAGAAAGTAACAACCCATGGACGTCAATTTTACGTAATCACTGAGAAAAAAAGACAAAGCAATAATAATAAGATAACGGAGTGATAACTTTGGCAAGCCAAGCTCACTTTAACAACCACACGAGAATCAGGTTGTGTTGTACCACTGCTTTCGTGAGACTTTTCATCTTGAAAAACCAGAACACTGAATGCTACAATCATTCAACACAGATACAAAACACTGTTGATAAAAACCATAATCCGCTCTTGCTTCTAATTGCATTATCACAAAACTAAAAGATCAAATAAAAAAGGTAAACATTCATTTGGATCATTCTGCAGTCCACATGCTGCCATGAAGTAGCAACAGTTTTAAAAAAGTTTTGTTTTATCCATTATGGAAATGTCACCAATACATCCATGTGTATTTACACCTATGGCGAAGTTGTTGAATTTTAGAAACTACAACCAAATGCTGACATGACCACCGCTTAAGTTTGCGTTTCCGTAAGGCAAGCGTCTAAAATTATAACAATCGAAAACAGTCTCCCACAACCGCTCTCTTTGACCAGTCATCCTTGTAAAAAAGCTTTTTATACAAAAGAATCTTCCACTCCTCACATTTCCAAAACTTACAGCCCTACCTCTTCTGAGGGGAAAACCTGCTCAATTCTCCTTCACATTAATAAGAAATGCCTCATCATCAGCTAACATCACAGTCCCGAAGAGCCAATGAGAATGAGTGCAGTGAACCCCAGAAGAGATGTGCAGAGCGACCCAGAAGTGGCAGCGTTGTTCTGGACCATCATTCCAGTGCCTGTGGATCAAACACACAGACTTTCAGAGAGAACATCTATCACTTAGTACTAAAACCAGTACTCCTAGCTACATGTAGTTGCACATACCTGAGTCTCGAGACACTATGGTCTCATGGGCTGCTCCATCTCCTCCATCTCCCCAAGAGCGGATTTCCAGAACCACATAACCACTGTCCTTGGGTAACGGCAGTCTGATGGAGTTCTTGTTTTTCTCCAGTATCTTCAAGGCAGACTGTCCTTCATGCTTGTAAAGGACCTACACAAATAATTTGTGTTAAATTTAAGTTTTGAGAATGAAATTCTCAAGATAGCAGTATAGTGTTTTAAGTCAAATTTATTTGTAAAGCGCTTTTCACAGTGCACAGCTTCAAAGCAGCTTTACAGAAAATCATGGTTAATGTTTAATGTCTTGTAAATATTCACATTTTGTGACGATACAAGCAATCAAGCAGTTGAGATTTGCTATATAGTACATATCGCCCTATACGAGTATACTGTATGTATGCAGAAAAGTTAGTCTTATATATGCATAACTTTAAAAGTGACTTTCTGACAAATGTTACTGTGTGTACATTTTTAAAAATTTTAACTTTAAAATTGGAAACCATAATCAAATTGGCAGACGCATATCGAAAGCAACTTGCAATTAAGATATAGATTTTATCAGTTTCTGGGAATCAGTATATGTTCTCTTGATAGCCATCTTCATAAAAGACGACCTTGATCCTGTAGCAGATCAGATGTGAGATATATACAATTGGTTAAAATGTTTATTCACTGTCATTGGGTTCAATAGGGTTGTTGCCCGATGTCCCAAGCCTGTTGTGTTTTCCAGACGAACTACGAAAATGTATCACTGCTCTGCCCTACAGGCTATCCTAAAGAGATAGTTCACCCAAAAATGAAAATTCTGTCATTAATTACACACCCTCATGTTGTTCCAAACCTGTAAGACCTTCGTTTATTTTCCTAACACAAATTAAGATATTTTTGATTAAATCTGAGAGTTTCTGACCCTGCATAGACAGCAATGCAACTACCACGTTCAGGACCCAAAAAGGTAGTAAGGACATCGTTAAAATAGCCCATGTGACATCAGTGGTTCAACCGGAATGTTATGAAGCTATGAGAATACTTTTTGTGCACAAGGAAAATTAATATAACATCTTTACTCAACAATTTTTCTCTTTTGTGTCACTCTCTGATGTGTATTTACAAGAGTACCATGAATGTGTGTGCATTCCTCTGGTTGAAAATAAGGCGCAGTACATCCGGGCTCTAAGCATTTAACATGGAAAGAAGAAATTGTTAAATAAAGGAGTTATTTTTGTTTTCTTTGTGCACAAAACGTATTCTCATAGCTTTGTAAAATTACAGTTGAACCACTTGATGTCACATGGACTATTTTAACGATGTCCTTACTACCTTTCTGGGTCTTGAATGTGGTAGATGCATTGCCATCCATGCAGGGTCAGAAAGCTCTAAGATTTCATCAAAAATATCTTAATTTATTCTGAAGATGAACAAAGGTCTTACAGGTTTGAAATGACATGAGGGTAAGAATTGGTGACCGAATTTTCATTTTTGGGTGACCTATCCCTTTAAATACAGGGTTTCCACAGGTCCCTCAATTTAGCTGTATCAAATTTAAGGCCATAAAAAGTCTTAAATACCTTAAAGCGTATAATAAATCTTAATTATAATTTCAAGAGGTCTTACATTTGGGGATGGAAAGACAAGATATGGCTTAATTTGATGATTAAGGTTTTTCAATGGAATTCGCATTTTTGATAAGCATTTTAAATTTACTCGTATTTTTACTCAGCAAACATGCAGTAAATGTGAAAGGGGCTAAAGTGCCTTCAGTAAGACAGTAAGATATATATATATATATATATATATATATATATGTATATTTATATATATTATATATATTTTTTTAAATGTTAATACAATAATTTATACATTTGACTTCTTAAAAATTGACTGCTAAAATGTGATGTTTATCACCTGTATCTGAACTGTTTAACATGTCACCATAGACTCTGCCCTACTGGCTCATACAGTGTTCATTTTATTTGTGCAGGCCTTAAACAGGGTTATGAAAATCGTTAAATCAAATTTTAAAAATCCTGCAGATACCCTGTAAATACTGAAATGAAATTCCTTCCTTGATACTTGTGCTTTGAAAATGTTTTTGACTGACATTTTGACTAAAATTAAAAATGGTCTTTTTTTATATCTGGGCTAGTTACATTTATTTTGGGCTACCAAAATCTGAAGAGTACCTGTCGAAAGGGCTACCAGGGATTTTTGAAATTTTGTGAGCCCTGCGTTTGTCTGTTTTTCCATAAGGGATGACACATGTTCTCTTCTCACGTGACAGTAGGCCACCTATTTATTAAATTCTTACCTCTGAGGTATAAAATGATACGATATCCCGCCTTTGACTAAAATGACTGAATCTGAGCAAATATTCTGATGACATACAGATGGGGACAGATGACCCAATACAAACACACATACTAAGAGATAGCCATAGAGTTGGGTGGCGGCGTGTCACTCACTTTGTAACCCAGAACAGCAGATTCATTGTCCATGGATTTAACATGATCCCACCTCACAGTAACCCAAGAACCGTCAGCCTTCCATGAGACATTGCCTGGAGGACGGTTGGGGGCTAGAAAGTACACAAGGCACAAAGTACAGTGGCTTTCACACTATTCTCAGTGACAAAGACCGGAATTGCAAATGTCAGGTTTTCAAGTACAAGTAGGACTGTTGGTGGCATTTGAACTGTTATAGAAGTGACAGATTGTTCTAGTTATTTTTAGCAGCAAAATCAAACTTATTAAATTTCTATTATAGTGACAGTGATCTACATAAGTGGGTTAACCTATTTGTACAGATCAAGTGACAGTTTATTTTCTCCATAAAAGAGAATGAAAATTACTATACAGTACTGTAGGTGGTTTTGAGCCAGTAGCTAAGACGGTAAACTGATTATTATTATTATTTTTATTTTTGAACAATCTTTACCCAAAGAAACGTGCAAAATGAAAAGTTCTGCAAAAAAAATTCATGCCAACGTGATGTGATGCAACAAGATCTTTTATTTCTCTCAACTCTACCACCCTTAGGTTACCAGCTTACGTAAGCTGGACATAACTCAGCCTTCCAGTTTCCTGGAACAGCATTCTTATCAACCAAACACTGATTAAAGAGAACCCAGCTGACATTTCAACATCTTTTTAACAGATGAATCAATGCTATGGATCAAGATTAATGTTTGTCTCAATTTTGCAGAATGAATCAATGTTAAAGTTTGGTGATGTGCCGGCTAGGTTGTCTGGAGTAAGTATTTGGGTGAGAATTGGTTATTGGTTATAAATTATTCTAAAAGTCTCCAGAAGCATGTTTTACTCATGTAAATCACATTTTAGCTAGGTTACCACAAAAAGGAGGTCTTACGAGGTTTCTTGGTGATGACAGTGGTTCTTGGGGAAGGTGGGCCAGTGCCTGCACTGTTGTAGGCCAATACGGTGACATGATAGAGAGTGTTAGGCCTCAGGCCCGTGACTCGTGCCGTGTTCTCCAGCCCTGCCGTTCTCACTCGGTCCGCAGCCGCCTCACGTTCGTGTTGTCGCCAATAACGTATCTGTCGTAAGAGCAAGAGTACAAGACAAGAATGTAAATTCTGTATTGAGAAACTAAAACAGTCATACTTTATTTTAAGTTCTTTAAATTCTCACTACTACCACCTATGACTTTTGCCTCAATAAACTGGTAATTTGCTACTTAACTAAAGTGATACCACTAAAGGGATAGTTCATCCAAAAATGAAAATTCTGTCATTAATTACTCACCCTCATGTAGTTCCAAACCCATATAACCTTGTTCATCTTTGGAACACAAATTAAGATATTTCCGATGAATAGTTTTCTGACCCATAGACAGCATTGTAATTTAAATATTTTCAGACCAAGAAAGAACATTGTTAAAACAATCCATGTGATTCAACATGATTTTACAAAAATACAACAATACTTTCTATGTGCAAAGAAAACAAAAATAACAACTGATTTGTGTTTTGAAGGAAAACGAAGGATGAATAATTAATGACAGAATTTTCGTTTTTGAGTAATATAATAGTGTGTAAAATAATGGAATCTTATTTTGCTTCTGAAAGACAAAATTAAGAATTGCATTAACGTATTTCATTAAAATCACTCTGCAAAAAACACCCTTTGAAGTCGGTGAATTTCAAAGCATGGTTTTATCTAAAGGAGTCGTCTTATCTAAATAATGTGTTTCATGTTCTTTGATCTAGATATGCTGTTCATAAACAGGAACTAATGAGATAACAGCATTTCTATTAGTTGATCACCCGACGGGGCAAAGCTCACATATCTTGACGTGCCACCTCAGTGTCTCAACTCTGTCTGGCCAGAGGAAAACTGGCCTCCTTGACTGAGCCTGGTTTCTCCTATGGTTTTTTTCTATTTCTGTCACCGATGGAGTTTTGGTTCCTCGCCGCTGTCGCCTTTGGCTTGCTTAGTTGAGGACGCGTAATTTCTGGCAATATTGTTGGCTTGCACAGACGCTATTTGAAGAGAACTGAACTGAGCTATACGATGACATCACTGAATCGACAACGAACTGACTATAACTGAAAAAGTGACTGTTTGTTATTGTCCTCTTGCATTATTGACAAACAGTTTACCTGTTTGACACTGTAAAGCTGCTTTGACACAATCTGTATTGTAATTTAGAATATATATAAATGTATTGTGACTTGACTTGACTTGACATTTAGCAATCTACATTCAAATACAAGAAGAGATGTGCAAAGAATGGGCCTGACCTCGTAACCCCGAAGAACTCCATTAATGTTCAGATGTTGAATGGGCTCCCAGGACACCAGAATCTCAAAAGCAGTCAGAGCAGTGGCATTAATCCTTCTTGGGGATACGGTAGGTTCTAAGGAACACCGGAAAAAAGATAAGTTAAGATAAATGAAGAATGAAAGAGGTAATATAAAGCTGTTTATCATTTAATCTTGACTGGTATTTTCATATCAAATAAAAATTCAGTATTTAATTCCCTCTTTGCATGCATATTGCTATGTTTACACGAGCTGCATGTTTGATGTTGGTTACGGTATAGTTTGCACTCTTTCATTCATTAGCCAGCACTTTACTCTGACATTGTCAAACTTGTTAAAAACTTGTGATCCTTGTGAAGAATATACAGTGTGGTTTTGGTTTATTTTCTCATTTTACTGTTATTATTTGTTCTTGTGTTGCTACTTCTAGTAGCTGATCACTAAATGGGTATCTTTGATATGTAAATATGGGTAGTTGTGTGTTAATATACTTGTCTGTATGGCATTGCAAAACTTTGGGATGAAACATTATTGCAGCTTTATTTCAATATTGTTTTTGGGACTTGCTGATATAGTATAATAAGCTCTCTTGTCTCAAATGACTTTTTTTTAATGACGAGTTTCTCCACTGTCTGCCCTCTAGTGGCTAAGCAAAGTCTAATGAGAATATAATGAAACTTAGAATCCTTTGTAATTTTTCTCACCCTCTTCTGCTGAATGTACTACAGCAATCTGGCTGAAGGGACCTTCGCCTTTTTTGTTGTAGGCCTTGATTCTGACCTCAAAAGGGCAGTAGGCTGACAGACTTTCATTGCTGTAGACATATCGTGATGACTCCACGTGTGGCACCCTCACCACTGTCCATGTTGGCACGCCTTGCTTTCTGAATGCCAGGATATAGCCAAAGCCATCTCCATTCTGATACTCCCTGGCCATGGGCTGCAATTCAGAAATTGTTTTATGTCTCATTATGTAACAGAAGTGAAGGTTGAGTAATAAAGACACACTGATCAACCATCTGTTAGCAATTTTATATGCTGATTAAAAGGAATAAGGCAAATCTAATATGTAATCAGAGCAATTAGAGGTCCATGGCACTTACAGTCCATGTGATGATAAGTTCATTACGGTTTCCTCCACCTCCACCAAGTCCGCTGGGAGCCACAGTGGGTGCTGCATGACAAAATAATAACCCGCTTATGTAGTGGAAAAAAAAATCTAACAAACGTATTTCTAGATGGAAACACTTCAATGGTTTACTTTTTGTTCAACGCTAACAAATTTGTAATGTTTCTGACCTGCTTGTTTGGTTCGGACGGGCTGGGAGGGCATGCTTGGTTCTCCACTACCCAAAATGTTGCTGGCAATGACCTGGAATTCATAATCCATCCAGGGTCGAAGATCTATCACACGTGCAGATTCAGCATTTCCTTCTATGTTCGCAGGGTCTGGAGGAACCATTAGTAAACAATGAGAAGTAAACATTCAATCACTGAAGATAACATAATGTATGATGCTCTAATACAAATATAGAGCAAATATACAGATTGTACAAACTAGGGTCCTGGGCACCCTTAAAATAGCACTCTCAAATAGCACAGGGATTGTGGTTGAAAAATGTTGAAAAAATATCAAGGTAAGCAATAACTAAAAAAAAATTATGTATGTATGTATATATGCATGTATAAATAAATAAATAATACAAATTGTAAATTACAAATACATTAAAAACTACACATATAAACACTATATATATATATATATATATATACATTAAAATGACATTTATTATAATATAAGTATTATAAATAATCAAAAACTTTCCAATATATAGAAAAGCTCATGCTGAGAATGCAAGACTGCAAAGTTTTTTGACAAGTATACATATATAAATAAATAAATAAATACATAAATAAATAAATAAATAAATAAATAAATAAATAAATAAATAGTAGAAATTATAGTCAATTGTAACAATTACAAATTTTTATAACACTGTAAAATGAAATATATATATACATTAAAATGACATTTATTCTAATTTAAGTATTATAAAAAATCTAAAATATTTCAATATATAGAAAATCTCATGCTGAGAATGCAAAATCACAAAGATCAACAAGTATAAATAAATAAAATAAATCAACAGTAGATCTTGTAGTTAATTGTAATAATACAAATTCTTAAAAAAATAACACATGAAAAATGGCATATAATACATTAAAATTACATTTATTACAATATATTTTATAAGTATTATAAATAAATCCAAAATATTCCAATATATAAAAAGCTCATGCTGAGAAAAGTTGTTTGACAAGTAAACATAAATAAATAAATAAATAAATAAATCATAGATATTATAGTTAATTGTAATAATTACAAATTCTTATAACACTATTAAATGAAAAATACATATGCATTAAAATGACATTTATTATAATATAAGTATTATAAATAATCAAAAATATGTCAATATATAGAAAAACTCATGCTGCGAAAGTAAGATCGCAAAGATCGACAAGTGTAAATAAATAAACAAACAGTAGATATTATAGTTATTTGTAATATTTACAAATTCTTAAAACATTATTACATGAAAAACAGCATATAATACATTAAAATGACATTTATTACAATATATTTTATAAGTGTTATAAAAAATCTAAAATATTCCAATATATAAAAAGCTCATGCTGAGAAAAGTTGTTTGACAAGTAAACATAAATAAATAAATAAATAAATAAATATAACACTATAAAACTATAAAATGAAAAACACATATACAATAAAATGACATTTATTCTAATGTAAGTAAATAATCAAAAATATTTCAATATATTGAAAAGCTCATGCTGTGAATGCAAGATTGCAAAGTTGTTTGACAATGTGGGTGGACTGATTTAAATGTTTCATTTATAATGCTTTATGCAGATGGGGGACCGTGAACAATTCAGGGTTATAAACAAAAAGTCACAAAACATTAGAGAAACCCCTGATATAATAAACAAACACTTTTCATTATAAGCATATTTGTAATAATATTTATGCAAAAATGCTAATTCTAGCATTATGCAGCAAGTTGTGTTTGTACGACACCAAAATGATTCATAACCTCACCTGTCCTCATTCTCTTCCAGTCGTGAGTCTGCGAAGATCGGCCCAGGATGACATACTTGCCAATGGGACTGTGGTTGTCATATCCACGGCTCCATCTCAACTCAACCGATGTGTCATTGACACTAGTCACCACTAAACCTCCAGGAGGTCCCGGTGGGCCTGTAAAGAAAGAAGCGTTTGGTTTTAACAAACAGTTTTTAGTTTTAATTTTAGTTGGTTTTATTTATATTCATGCACACACAGCATAAAACATGTTATTGAAGCAGTTTAGTTGGAGCTGCTTTCTTTACAAAATCTGTATCAAATAAACATATGGGACCAAACCCCAAGGATACAAATCTGCTATATTTATATTTCATGACTCCACGTTTCATTCATTCTCACAGGGCTGAGTGCTGAGAGTTGTCTGGCCAAAAACGATCAAGCTGAGGTAAAACACAAGAACGAGGCTGTGGAACAGCCAAAAGCTTCAAGCTGGTAAACTGAGCTTCAATAAAACCTCTGTCACCGCTCAGCCAGCTGGAAGCCCTCACCTCTCACAACCAGCTTGGCCGAGGCCACCGCGCTGTCCACAACCGTCTGGGCCGTGCAGGTGTACGTGCCAGCGTGACTGAGCTGTCCGTTCACGATCACCAGGTCACCAATCGTCTCTTTCTATAAAAAGTGACAGTGAAAAGAAAAGTAAACTTTATTACAAAGGAGTATTAGCCCACTTCAACTTCATAGGAGCATTATCGTGTTTTTTATTACATGCTTAATTTGGTGAGGCTTCGAATTTGGGATTTTAAAATCGACTATATATGTCTAAAAGGGATTTACTTTGAAGTCAATCCTATTAAAGCTAATCTCAGAGTGTGTGAGGAGCCTGCTGCTATTGGAATACAAATCCAGATGGTTTTTACTAATCTTGCTAATTTTAACTATTAAGAACATAACTAGATTTTCACATTTTTTAAAGAAAGTGTAAGTGGTGTTTGCTTACATGCTAGGGTGTTGTGGGTGGTTGTCAGAGATTATCTATGCTCTAAGCAAAGTGTCAATTCTCTGTGACTTTCCCTGGATATAGCTTGGGTCCTTCCAATGCAACTTTATAGGATTTTTTGTCATTTTATCATCTGCCAGGTAAAAATCATGAGACTAACTGCTTAGGAAACAATGGCACACCTCTCAACAAGCTGCACTCTATTAAAAAAAAAAAAAGTTTTATAAAAAGATTTATGTCAAATAAATGCTGTTCTTTTCAACTTTTTATTTATCAAAGAATAAGAATGATTTCTGAAAGATCATGTTAAAGGAGAAGTTGACTTCCAGAATTTACAGATAACTTACTGTCTTGTCATCCAAGATGTTCATGTCTTTCTTTCTTCAGTCATAAAGAAATTATGTTGTTTGAGGAAAACATTTCAGGATTTCATATAGTGGACTTTAAAGCTGCTGTCGATTTTAAACTTCCAAAATGCAGGTTCAAAGGGCTCTAAAGGATCCCAGCTGAGGAGGAAAGTCTTATTTAGCTAAACGATCTAAAAATTATAGTTTATATACCTTAACCTCACATGCTCTTCTTGTTTAGCTTCTATGTTCAAAACTCCCATCTCATTTTCTTCTCCAACTTCAAAATCGTCCTACATTGCTGTTTTACCTTTTTTTGTAAAGGGCATTTGATTTTCTGTGCATGTGCACTTTGTAAACACTGGGTTGGTACTTCTGCAGCCATGTAGGATGATTTTGAAGTTGGAGGAGAAAATGACATGAGAGTTTTTTGACATTCCCTAACTGTCTTGAACTGGAACACACAGAGTTAACACAACGCTAGACAAGACGAGCATTTGAGGTTAAAAAGTATATAAATTGTCATTTTTTTTAAATAACCGATCGTTTCGCTAGATAGACCCCTCTTCCTCGTCTGGGATCGTTTAGAACCTTTTGAAGCTGCATTTAAACTGCATTTTGGAAGTTCAAACTTACGGGCACCATAGAAGTCCACTATATGGAGAGAAATCCTCAACAATTTTCCTCAAAAACCTTCATTTCTTTTCAAGTGAAGAAAGAAAGACAGGAACCTCTTGGATGACATCTTTGTTTTCAATCTTCCTGAATGAAAACAAAGTTAATATACTACGTTTTAAAGTATTTTAAACTCTTTATAACACTTCTCGTCAAGTGCTCACCCCCTCCATACGCCGATAGTGTCCATTTGGTTCCTCTAAGTCCAACAGAACTCCATTGAGGGACCAGGTGAAGGTGAGGTCCATTGTAGGGTCATGTGACGCATGGCACTGCAGAGTGGAATTTTCACCTTGATTGATGTCAGCATTAGAGGGAGCTAATGTGATTTTTGTGGCATCTGTTTGAGAGAACAATGCGAAAAACAGAACTTTATACACTGAAAGCATTTGCGCCCACAATAAAATGCGGATGACAACTAAAATGACTATTTTAGAGATCAATAAGCCAAAAATGCACTCAGGCTTGAAATCGAGACATAACAGAAGATAAGTGCACAATGAACACGCAGATAGAGAGCTGATAAAGGTGTTTACATGCAAGGCTAACTATGCCAAAAAGCCAAGAAAAGTCCGTTAATGACTTTTTCTGATAGAGAAACACTGTTTATGGGTTTTACGTGATCTTACACTAATCTGTGTTAAACTGTGCATGTAAACACTCAAACAGATAACGTGAGACCTTTAAACTAGATAGACAAAAAATTATGTTTCATCACCCCTGACAGACAGGTGTCCTGTGCTGTTGGCTTTGCCAAGGTAGTTTTCAGCAAAGCAGGTGTACTTTCCCTCATCAGCACGACTGATGTTGTAGATCCACAGAACCCCATCTGGAGTGACTGTTATCCTGGAGAGAATTCATCACATGGTCTTTTTGAGATCATTGTACTCAAAGCATCTACACAACAGGTAAACAGCTCCCCTCTACCTCACCAAACAGCTTTAAACAAACCCACAGAGCCATTTGTCTGTGAATAATAAAATACATTGATTTTAAAGGAGAAGTTCACTTCCAGAACAAAAATTTACAGATAATTTACTCACCCCCTTGTCATCTAAGATGTTCGCGTCTTTTCTTCTTCAGTCGTAAAGAAATTACGTTTCTTGAGGAAAACATTTCAGGATTTTTCTCCATATAGTGGACTTCAATGGTGGCCGCGAGTTTGAACTTCCAAAATGCAGTTTCAATGCAGCTTCAAAGGGCTCTAAATGATCCCAGCCGAGAAAGAAGAATCTTATCTAGCAATAATTATCTAGCGATCGGTTACTTTCTAAAAAAAAATACAATTTATATACTTGTTAACCTCAAATGCTCATCTTGTCTAGCTCTGCGATGCGCATGCGTACTCTGTGTAGTCCGGGTCAATACAGTTAGGGTAGGTCAAAAAACTCCCATCTCATTTTGAACTTCAAAAACATCTTACATCGCTGTTTTCCTTTTTTTTTTTAAAGTACGTTTGACCTTTGCATGTTCACACTGGGTAAGCACTGGGTCGGTACTTCTGCAGCGATGTAGGATGATTTTGAAGTTGGAGGAGAAAATGAGATGGGAGTTTTACGACCTACCCTAACTGTATTGACCCGGATTACACAGAGTACGCATACACATCACAGAGCTATACAAAATGAGCATTTGAGGTTAAAAAGTATATACATTTTTATTTTTTTTAGAAAATAACCAATTGTCTTGTTAGATAAGACCCTTATTCCTCGGCTGGGACCGTTTAAGACCTTTAAAGCTGCTTTTAAACTACATTTTGAAAGTTCAAACTCACAGGCACCATAGAAGTCCACTACATGAACATAATTCCTGAAATGCTTTCCTCAAGAAACATAATTTCTTTACAACTGAAGAAAGAAAGACATGAACATCTTGGATGACAAGGGGGTGATTAAATTAAATTTGTGATTAAATTTTTGTTCTGGAAGTGGACTTCTCCTTTAAAGCATTTAGGAGGTCTTTAAAACATTCATTACTGGATTACCTGGTACTATTGGTCAGTAGCTCTGTGCCACGGCTCCAAAAGAGAGTGGGTTTGGGAGCCGCCCGAGGTTTACACTCCATTTTAACCTGTCCGCCACGGGCAGCAGGAACCAACTTCCGAACTGGATTTAACCTGAAGTCTGGAGCCTGGACTGAAATAGGGCGACAGGACGGGGAAGGAGGGGAGATGGGGAACCACACAGAGAGGATTTAAACGCTGATCATACTATAACTGGGGTTCAGGCATGACTGGGTGGGCAGAAGGGGATTTGAAGTGCATTAAGGTGGATAACAAGAGAAACATGTCAATGTTGTCAATGTTTATGCAGTGGTATTTTGATTCGTTTTCATGTTGACATTCTCTCGTCCTCACCTTGAACTCTGAGCTCAGCGTTTGAGTAAATGGTGCCATGTTTGTTTTCGGCCACACACTGATACATCCCGGAATCCTCTAGGGCGAGGTTACTGATCCTCAGTCGCCCGTTGTTCACTTCGACACGATCCTGCACACAGGTTAAGGTTAAGACTGTGTATGATGCGCATGCACATTACAGCCAGCAGAGGGCCACACAATACTTCTCTTGTCAATCTACTCCCAGCTGAAAAAAATAATGAGCAGGTTATTCACTGTCACATCTCACTGCCTCGAAGACATGAAGAGTTTTCGAAAAATGAGTTAGCATATATCAGTCTGAGTCTTGACAGCTAGAGGTCCTGTTCATTTCTGATAACGCACACATTGTCAGATGGCAATCCAGCTAAGTGTGTGTGTGTGCAAATATGGCTGACCTGTGTGCTGAGGGGCTGTCCGTTACGGAGCCAACGAATGGTGGGTCTTGGTTTGCCCGCAGCAGCACAGCTCCACTGCAGCTCCGAACTTATTTCCACCTCAGAGTCACTCATGACCTGAAGCCACTCAGGCTGGGCTGGGGAGCAAGAACACACATAAACCAGCAGATTTTTTACTTTGTTGTGGATTGATGTGCAATCACTTAATTGCTCATACGCTATTATTACATATTATTAACAAACAATTTTATTTTATATTTCTACATTAACAATGTAATTAATATTCTGTATGAATCTCATTAAGTTAGTGTTTTTAAGCATTTTACATTTATTCTAAAATAATAATTTCAGGCAGAAACAATTTATATTTGATCTATGAACTTATGTTCAGCTATTCTTCTTAATAGTTAACTTTTAACTATTTTTAAATTATTTGGATCATCAAAGCATCAAAGGTAAATATTGGTTATAGACACAGAGATTTACTTTAAATTTCACCAAAATGATTACTAAACACTCCCGCTGGTTTTCAGGCCATTTTAGGTCTTATTTTGACCTTATTTTGACATATTTTGATATATATATATATATATACCCTAACAGTCAAACATTTTTGAAAGGTAAGATTTTTTATGTTTTTTAAAAAAGTCTATTCTGCTCACCAAGCCTGCATTTATTTGATCCAAAATTCAGCAAAAGCAGTAATATTGTAAAATATTTTTACTATTTAAAATAATTGCTTTCTATCTAAATACATTTCAAAATGTAATTTATTCCTGTGATCAAAGCTAAATTTTCAGCATCATTACTCCAGTCTTTAGTGTCACATGATCCTTCAGAAATCATTCTAATATGCTGATCGCTGTTCAACAAACATGGAGTCAGTATACTTTTGGGGGGAGGAGTGAAGAAATTATAGAAATTAATACTTTTATTTAGCTAGGATGCTTTAAACTGAACAAAAGTGATGATAATGACATTTATAATGTTACAAAAGATTTCTATTTCAGATAAATGCTTTTCTTCTGAACTTTCTATTCTTCAAAGAAATCTGAAAAAATTATACTCAGCTGTTTTCAACATAATAATAATAATAATATTAAATGTTTTTGAATAATCAGAATATTAGAATGATTTCTGAAGAATCATGTGACTGGAGTAATGACGCAAAAAATTCAGCTTTGAAATCACAGGAATAAATTTAATTTTTAAATATATTCAAATATTTTTTTTTTATTTTAAATAGTAAAATATTTCAAAATTTCAATGTTCTTTAAAAAAACATATATATATATATATATA
>JAHKKF010526107.1:0-18356 GCA_019740295.1 Labeo calbasu
ACAGTTCTTTTCAGCTGTAATGCTATTTCACAATATTTCAGTTTATATTATAGTTTTGATTGAATAAATGCAGCCTTGGTGAACATAGGAGACTTCTTCTTATTCAAAAAAAAAAAAAAAAAAAAAAACTCCAAAGTTTTAAACAGTATTGCATAAATCAAAAATATTTCAGAAAATGTTTTGCCATCTCATATAACTGGATTAAAAAAAAAAAGAAAAAATCAGTGCCAAAATGGCAGAATGCATATTTCACAAGCCAAACGAGTGCCAAGTGCGAGATATATGAGAACACTAACAGATCACTTCTGCCAAATATTACAGACTTCCTTTGGTGCGGAGTATGTTTCTTAATCTTTGCTCTCACAAAAAAACACAGACAGACATTTTCTAACCCAAAACACCTTGCATGCATTCATCCCTTGCTATGTTACACAACCAAAAACAAGAACCTTGGATCACAGGAGCGGGTGCTTGCTAGCCTGGTGTTTGGAGGTTACGAGGCGTTGTTCAAATTGCCCCCCTCTTGTGGCTGTCTCCCTCTCTCCGTAATGGAGCTCCCTGCAGCGGCGGAGCCCAAGAGATCCCAGACTCCTCTCTCTCAGCCCAACACCCTATCCATTCTCCACCACCCCCTCATCACCCACAGCCAAACTACACCATGCCACAACGCAATAAAACAAGATGAAAGCCCCACATGGAAAGTCAATACGAATCTTTCAATAGCCGCTCTCTCTCCGGGGACTGAGAAGGAATGGGATCATAAATATAACCCTCTCTTTCGCTCGCTCTCTTTAGGAAGATCCAGGAAGGGTATTGATCAGACTATGGCTCTAAAAGGCTTTAATTGGCCATCTCTTATTAGTGAAAGTGAAAGGTAAGGGTGAGATAGAGAGAGAGAGAGAGACAGAGAGAGACTCGCCTCTTTGCTCCACACACTTCCTCATCTTACTGACAGAGTCTGTCTGTTCTTCAGTGAGCATGTTAATTCAATGTAAAATGTTGTATTTTTATGCTATTATTCACCTACAGCCTCAATCGTCAAGTGGTAGATAGAAAACAAGAGAAAAACTATGCGTGTGGCCTCATTTCCCACACAGAAACACCTTCAACATGAAAGACCTCAGTGCAGAACGCCCTCCGGCTCCTCTGATGACTTTGAGACTTGTCGCTCTTGCAGATGATATCTGTATTCCTGTCATCTGTACTTCTAGACGCAAACTACCACACTGCAAATATAAAGAGAGCGCAGTTTTAATTAAAAAATGCCTGTATGTTCACTTAAATAAAAAAAAAAAAAAAACCTTGCTTCCACAATGTGCAAGCCTGATGTGCTTGTGATCCTTGCAATAAATAAATAAATAAATAAATAAATAAATAAATAAATAAATAAATAAATAGACATTACAAGAGACTGGACATTTGTGTGTTTTCGCATTTTGTGACGGGAGTCTCAGTGTTTTTCGGGGTTACCAGTGTTCTTATTGCCAACAAAATTTTTTAAATTTTTTTAAATAACTGTAACTGAAATAAAGCTGAAATAAAATAGAAAAAATATATATAAACTAAGAAAACTTAAAAAATTAATAATGTTTCCATGGCAAATAACTGAAATAACTACACTGTAAATAATCCACCTAATTCACCTTTAAAAAAAATGTAGACAGCAGCTGAACTCAAGTATAAGAAAATTTCGAAATCTCATTAAATTAGTTATTTGAATCTCAAAAAAATATGTGAAATAGAAAGACATATGTGCCACTTATTAATCTTAGAATAGAATATAACTGAAATAAAAAATAAAGCTAAAAAAGCAATGAGAAAAGCACATATCAAAACTAAATTAAAATGGAAAGTGAAGATATGTATGAGCCATTCTACAGAATTGGTCCAAAGTCAGAGTTGGAAACATCTTGAAAAAATGTCTTTTTTCCGAAAAATGTGTATGTATGCAAACTGTATAAAGTCTAATTTTTCTTTGTAAAAGGCAAAAAGTTGATATACTGATTTCAAAATTAAAAATTCATTAGTTTGAATGTACACTGAACCAAAAACTATCATATCACCTTAGCTGATAATTCAGTATACTTTATTTTTGACAAAACACCCCATGTTTCGGTAGTGACAGCACATTTTCAATAGTGGCCATAATGCTTTGGTAACAACCACATAACATTACAGAATTTTAACTCATGTACTAAAACACACTAAAATACCAAAAAAAAAAAAAAGTAGAACTGTACTAAAATTTTGTTTATTTCCCCCAAATATGAGAATTATGTGTTCCCTTTTGTTTTTAAAGAAAATGTAAAATGATTTTTGTTTTTAACTTCACTTTTTAAAAGAATCAAAATGATACTTTTAAAAACAACGATGGAAAAAATACAAAAATTATTTCAGTATCATTTTCATAAGTTGAAATTTAGGGGTTAGGGTTTGGGACAGCCACCTCCCAACTGAAAGTACTCAATAAATTATGATTTTATATATACTAAGCTTACTAATATTTTAAATATTATTGTGGGTTTCAATAGATAATAGAAGGATCTTAATAAACATCTAAGATTTGAATATTTAAATGCTTTTTAAATGTGTTTTTTTGGTTGTGGGACAGCAGTTTGCACCAATTCTTTAGAATGGCCCATATACAGTGCCTGCAGTTCCCCTTAACAAGAGGCAGTCCACACAATACTTCCATAAAACACTCAATGTTATATTGATGGTCTGTAAACATGCACTAGATTAAATAATCTTTGAAAAACAAGTCTTGAGACCTCTGCATTCTTTGCATTGTGTTGCACGTTCTTTGTGAACAGCCCTACTGCAGCTCTTGACCCCATAATACATGCCAGTATCATGTCTGAGTGCCACTTAAATCGAGCTCAGCTCGAGTACCTATGTGGGAATATTTACCACCATAAGTAAAAAGGTCACTTCAATATTGCCTTCTTCATGGTACAATCATTCAAAAAATACTCTGGTATTGAATTCAGGTGTAGTACACTGTACAAAACATTCATTTTCCAGTGTGTCACAATGCAGTTGCTAAAGTGTAAAGCACAAAAAAGTGCTGCAGGAATGACGTAATTTTGGGTTTTTGAGGTAAACATTCCAGGATTTTGCTCCATATAGTGGACAACGGGAGACAACAGGTTGAAGGTCCAAATTGCAGCTTTAAAGGGCTCTACATAATCCCAGGTGAAGAATAAGGGTCTTATCTAGCCAAACGATTGGCCATTTTCTATAAATAAATAAATGAATTTAAATAAAATAAAACTTTATATACTTTTTAACCACAAATGCCCATCTTGCACTAGCTCTGTGATGCTCATCTGTGACATTATGTAATCACGCTGAAAAGGTCACATGTGGTTACTTCTTTGTCTGTGTACTTTGGTACAAAAAGGCCGGGCAGGCCGAAAAATCTATCTAATTTCTTCTCCAAGTTCAAAATCGCCCGACATCGTTGTTTTACCTTGTTTGTATAGGCATTTGACTGTCTTTGTACATCTGCTTTGTAAACACTGGGTCGGTACCATGCGTGACCTTTTCACCGTGACTACGTAGTCACGTGTGTGAAGTCAATCTAGTGCAAAACGAGCATTTGTGGTTAAGAAGCATATACACTTTTAATTTTTGTTAGAAAATGACCAATCGTTTTGCTAGACAGGACCCTTATTCCTCGGCTGGGATCATGTAAAGTGCTTTGAAGCCGCATTGGACCTTCAACCTGTGGCCACCATTGAAGTCCACTATGTAGAGAAAAATCCTAGAGTGTTTTCCTCAAAAACCTTAATTTCTTTTCGACTGAAGAAGACACAAACATCTTGGATGACATGTAAATTATCAATCATCATTTTTTTATTCTGGAAGTGACCAAATTTTTTAACTTCTGACAACTGGTTTAATCTTTAATTAATGGGGTCCTATTATGCTCTTTTACAAAGTCTTGATTTTGTTTTGGCGGTGTACTAGAACATGCTCTCATGCTTGGTGGTTCAAAAACCGCATTATTTTTCACATAATTTACATTATTACAATACCTTTCTCTCCAGCTTGGCACAAATCACTCGATTAGTTCCAGGTTTGATGAAGGCCCGCCTTCTGAAAAAACGAAATGTGTTGTGATTGGCAAACAGCTTAGACGGTGTTGCAGTACTGCCACGCCTCTTGCCAAAGCATCAAGTTCTAGCTGTTAGCGCAAGCTAGAAGTGATTCTTACGTTTGAAATATGGATATTTTTCTTACAAAAACGCATCAAATCGCTACAGGAGGCCTTTATTGACCCCCCTCTCTTATCACACACCGCTCACATCTGCAGCGTGTTAAGGCTCCGACGTGGCCACTCTAGCCAATGCTTGTGTTTATACCCACCACGCCGCGGCTCGTTGAAGTGTCCCAGAAGCGCCTCTCCACGCTGCATCACTAAAGTTAGGCTAATCCCTCACCTCGTCCCTACTCACCCCCCAACCATTTGAATTTCCATAGGCGGGGTTTATTTTAATGATAAGTGTTGTGACATCACAGCACCCGAAAAACAAATGCTGCAGTCCAAAGGAGGCGTTCGTTGTAGTTCTTGAAAAGGGATTTTTTTAAAAACGAGATATCTCCCTTTGGAGTGGACTTGGAGATTTGTAACTCTGTAGATCTTCTTTTTAAGCCCATACATACACACCAAACACTGACTAAAATTAAAAAAGCATAACAGGACCCCTTTGTTGTCCCTTAGTTATAAAGCCAGAACAGTTAGAAGGAGCGTTAGAATAAACAAAGGTAAAAGTGTTGTAACAGTGAATGTTTAATGTCCCTGACAACCTCTGTTACCACGATTTTGCCACTTATTACTGATGTACTTTATATTGTAGAATAAAACACAAAAATATCTTGTGCTAACCACACACCTTATATAAAGCATTTCACCAAAAACCCATTCAGAAATCTCATTGACTTTGGGATTATGGAACCAGAAGTCCATAAAATGCTAATCATTTCTGGGTTTTAAAACTAATTTCAGCAGCACTCTATCGCTGTGTGGTTTCTGAGTATTCTGAATGGCTGTTGAATGGTTACTCAGTGGTCAAAATCACATTTAAGAGCCCACACACAAGTCTCTAAGAAATGGCTCTGGTCTCTCCTCAAATGTAAGTCAGACTATTTTTTTTCTTCCTGTTGTGTCATCTGCCAGGTAAAAAAAAAAAAAAAAAAAAAAAATGCTTTGAAAACTAATAGTACATCTCTCATCAACAGTTTGAGCTATCATTTATGTCTGTAGCACCAAACCAAAGTTTAATAATTCCAAAAGTTTAATAATAAGTTTAGTTACAGAAATGGTGGAAAGAAAAACCTAAGCACACCTGGAGCACATTTACAAAAATCTTAAACTATTTCAGGCACAACTTGACTATATATTAATATATTCTATGCAGTTTCACCATCAGCAGCAACGATAAATGTAATAAATATTGTGCTTGTTAAATTCCTAATTGTCATGCAGAGAGATATAAAAATCAGGACACTGCAATTAAAATCAGAAATGAGAACCGGGTGGGTGAAATTAGACTACAAACACAAAGTTGCCCGACATAAGCCAGCTATCTTTGAGAGAACGAAATAGCTATGTATTTCAAAAGCATAATCACTGCAGTATTCAAGGGAAAATTATAAGAAATGCAATTTAGAGATTTTAGCCTCCCGGCCAGATGACTGTCCTACTGCTGACTATGTTAAAAGCTTTGAAGTACAGGTGAAGTGCGGTTATAATTACCGCTCTCCTCTGTCTTCTGCTTTCTACTTATCTATATATCCCTACGCCTGTCTCCCAGCCACAACAACGCAGTCGGAATGTGAACGTAGCATGTGTACTTGTTCCCCGAAAAAAGCCTTGCGAATCAGTCAAGCATTCTTCTTCCACCGCTGCAGGCTGCAGAACAAAGTGGTGCGGACCATTCCAAATTGCTGTGGCTTGTTGTAGCCCCTGTGGTCATGTTGTCACAGCTACTCATTCTGTAGAATAAGGACGACTGATAAGTCACACTGGCATGGTCTGACCCTTTAGGCCAAGCTGAATGTTCAATAATGCAATTTACAATGCTCAATAGTTGTTTCTCTCAAAAGGATTGTACATTTAGCAGTGAATTTGTTATAAAAAATTAATGCGCAAGGCGAAGTGTGTAATTTTGGAACCACTAACAGCACCGACAGAATGGCAAAAACAGGTTTCATAAACACACCTTGTCTTCCGCCGTTTGGACAAACAGGCAGCTGCTAGTGGTTCAGTGAATCCTGTTGTTTCAAATGGAGTGTTGAAACAATGTATTATCATACATGACCTCAATACTCCTGAGGTGACAGAAATTGAAGATGCCTATGAACAAATATAATGGATTTACAGGCCAAAAAAATATTTTAAGGTTAAGATTTAATACCTTTTAAAAATGTTTGATTTGAAAGCAGGTTAATGAATGCTAAATGACAAAATGTGCATCAATTTGAATATATTCATTAAATCTGACATTTTACATTTACTCAAAACTCATTTAAATGTAAAAGAAACTAGAACCATCATGTCTGAGAAAATGAGAAGGTAACACTTCTTTCCTCTTTTGCTTCTATTGGACAAACACAAATTTTGCATCCAAATTTATTTTTACATTTTTATTACTATTTAAATTATTTATTTATTTATCCCATTTTGTTCAACATTTCCCCAATTTTTTATTTAATTATTTATTTAATTATTTATTTTTAAACCTCTTTTTTAATTACAATGCTTCAACTAAAATACATAAATAAAAAATACATATATATTTTTTTAATTAAGGACACTTGATTATAATTACTTAAAATATCTTATATGCAAATTAATACATGTGCAAAATATAAACTGATGCCATGTTGTTTAGTGTTACCACTCTTATTTATATTTATTTATTTGTGTATTTATGTATTTATCTATTTTACTTTTTTGAATTACAATGCTTCAACAGAGACAGATAGATAGATAGATAGATAGATAGATAGATAGATAGATAGATAGATAGATAGATAGATAGATAGACAGATAGATCAATATTTCAATATTCTCCCCCCTTTTTTCCTGTTTTACAATATAATTTTTATTATTATTATTTTTAAGGCTTCAACTAAAATAAATAAATAAATAAACAAACAAACAATAGAAATGAATGGGATGGAGCTGATGTAGAAAAATTATTTTAATTTAGGACATTTGATTATACACGCAAAATCAAACTTGAATTACAATGCTTCAACTTAATAATAAATAAATAAATAAATACATGCAAAATCAAAATTACTCACTATATCATAAAAAGCAAATAAATGCATGTGCAAAATATAAACTTATGCCATGTTGTTTAGTGTTACCATCCAAACCACTTGACATTAATTTACACAATTTAGGTTTAAGCTGTAGATTTTAAAACAACTTGAACAACAGGAAATGTATATTAGCATTTCAGATTAATAACGCTGAGTCTACAAACACAAAGATACTGACATTAAAGCATTCATTATGGGAAGGATGAATGTCACCTAATGATCGCTTCAAAGTGTATGGGCGTTCAGTGTAATAACATGAACAGTGTTTGTTTATTAAAACAAAAACATATTTTAAGATCCATTAAGGCATGAATGATGTCTTCAAAGGCCCATAGAGCATCTTTCAAAGCATCTCTCTCTGCCCTATTTAATGTGAGAAGATTCATCCACGCAAGCCTGAGCCAGAGATGGCAAAGCCTTTGACTGATAATATCTGGCACCTTCTTCTCAAATCCAATCTGACAGACAAATTATACTTCAATGGCTTCTCCACTGCCCAAACCATGCAAGCCAGTGCTCACAACCTCTGTGGTTTGACAATAACTCTCTATTTATCGGCTAAATGATTTCAGCATTGACAAAACACATTACTCCGATTAAATGCCCACTACGCTCCTCAAATAGACTGTTGCCTTGCTGTCAATCAAAGGCAGCCATCGTGTGTTGACAACCTCAGCAGGTCATTACGCACCCTACCCGAGGACCACAAATCCAATAAATCAGAACTATTGAACTGAGAAAAGACTTTTCCCTCTACAGTGATATACGAGTGATAACATATTTTAATATTGTGGCACAGTACAGTAGAAACCCTTTCAATCCAGTGGCAAACATGATACAAGCGTGGGGCCGTTTAACATGAGATCTTACAAGTCCCTCAGCTGTCTGTAAATATTGATCTGTGGTTCCTGTTTAACTGAACAGTCTTATTGCTATTGGAAGGTTTGGAATGTCTGACATGAAAAAAGCCGGGGGAAACACAAAGACTGTACATGTCAATGTAAATGAAATATGGATTTATTGGAGGCTTCAGCAAAACACACAAGACTAAACTACTGCTGTCAACAAATGTCATCATTAAATGCTTATCAGCTTTTAATACACTTCACATCATCTTTAGCTTTACTAGAGTCTAATAACTGACATTAATTTACAGGTACCTTTTTTTCCCACGTACACTACCAGAAAAAAGTATGGAATAATCAGGAATTACTATTATTTTTTTTTAAATGACCATGACCCCACTTAATTATCACTGTATGAATTTGAGATCCATCATCCAACTGAGGGACTCATATGCAACTATTACAGAAGGTTCAAACGCTCACTGACGCTTCAGAAGAAAAAAACATTAAGAACCGGGTGTGAAAACTTTTTGAAGTTCAGGGAAAAATTTCCTTTTTTTGTCTTCTGGAAACAAGTATAATCTGTAGCTTCAGAAGGGCAGTACTACATTTAAAAAAAAATATGATATTTAGGCAAAAAAAAGAAAAATAGACTCATCTCCATTCTGTTCAAAAGTTTTCACACCCCGGCTCTTAATGCACAGTGTTTCCTTCTGGAGCATCAGTGAGTGTTTGAACCTCCTGTAATAGTTGCATATGAGTCCCTCAGTTGTCCTTAGTGTGAAAAGATGGATCTCAAAATCATACAGTCATTGTTGGGAAGGGTTTAAATACACAAAAATGCTGAAAAACCAAAGAATTTGTGGCAGCTGAAGGATTTTTCTAAAGAACAGCAGGCAGTTTAACTGTTTAGGACAAACAAGAGACTCGTGAACAACTATCACTAAACAAAAAAACACAGCTGTGGATCATTCAGGTAACTACACAGTATTAAGGATCAAGTGTATGTAAACTTTTGAACCAAGTCGTTTTTATAAATTCAACTATTATTTTCTCTTGTGGACTATATGTAAACATATTTTATGTGAAATGCCTTATTCAGGTCAGTACTAAATAAACCATAACATGCATTTTGTATGATCCCTCTTATTTTGGTTAAAAAAAACCAAACATTTAGCAGATTCTGTACTTTTTAAACTAAACTTTTTACTTTTCAGCTGTATTTGTGCAAAAATACAGTATTATGAAATGTAATTTATTCCCGTGATGCAAAGCTGAATTTTCAGCAGTCATTGCTCTAGCCATCAGTGTCACATGATTACTCAGAAATCTAGATCTAATAAATCTTATCTAATTGGTGCTTTGTGTCAATTATTATAACTTTTTAACCATTAGTGTATGATAAGCCATAATATTTTTTTCTCCATCCTTACTCTGACCCTTGAAATTAAACAGGCTGTCACTGTGCATTTAAGATTGCTATGTAAACGTCCTCTTGATGTGTAAAATGAAATACAGTGGTTTGTTGCAGTTCTCAAGAGCTGTGGGTTTGCTGTTGAGTCAAATGTCATTTTAACTGCCCCATACTTCAGCAACAGCCTGGATTACATAGTGTCAGGTTCACAAAACAATCTGCACTGAAATACACCACACAATCTGTCAAAATCAAAGCCTTTCAGCGCTGTGAGAAAGTGTCTAACTTCTGTATTTCTGCTCTGTTCTTTACACTAAAGTCTTTTTTCACATCTCAAAACTGCATATTTGAAACTTTGAACACCAAAGAGATGAAAAATGTATCCGTTTTACTTCCAGACTGTATTGTATATAACAATCTACAATACACTAGGGCTGGGTAAAAATATCAGTTTCTCAATTTTAATCTATTTTTATTTTTACAAAACAATATTGATTCTTAAATCTTAAGAATCAATTAGTCTAGACTGTTTTCAGTTTATGAATGGAACATATATCACGACTCCCATCCAATAAATCACAACAAGCTTTGTTACTTTTGATATAAAACAAAGTCTCAGATTTCAAATTCTGTCTGTTTTATTACAGTATTTAAATAATAAATGCTGTTTTGGCACTGTTTGTTGTGGAGTGACAGATCGCTGTAGCGCTTCAGTTCAAGAAACGTGGTAGCACAATGTGCACATGAACTGCTCATCTCCATTTTAATACCAGTTACAGAACTAAATAAACATGAATGAACGTTCGAAGGTATGTTAAAAGAAAGAGTACAACGTACTGAAATCCGTATCCTGTTTCATGTAATCGCTCAATCAATGTTTCAACCGCGCAAAAACATCAATAGCGTGTAAACAATGTCACGTAATGTCACATATACCTCAGAAAAAAAAAACATATTCAGTGACCATAAACTTGACAAATTAACTTTTAGAGTAGCAATTTGGTAATTAAATGTGCCATATAACATGTTTTATGTTAATTAATATTTAATTTCTGTTTTTTCTGACAGCCGTGATTTAAATGTTTATATTAAAAAAAAAAAATGAACTGGAGTAGAAATATAACACTTATGCACTTGTACCTCTATTATTATAAAAACTTTATTAAGTGTAAGTGTTTGTATATAAAAAAGGTTAATATTTCCCTTCAATATTATAGTAATGTAGTACCAACTGACACTCATTTATGTTTTACAGCATTAGTTGAGAGATTTTTTTTTTCCTTGAGAAAATTTTGCATGTACTGTACCTGATATATATCCAGAATAATTGATATCGAATGAATTTGAAATCGAATCGAATCACAAGCTTGTGAATCAGAATCAAATTTGTGTCAAAACCCAGCCCAACTGTCTGACCACATACTATATTAAAATAGCACAGTCTCCAAAATGAAAAATATATACAGCTCTGTATATGAACTTTTGTTTCTAGTTTTCTATAGATTAATAATGTTCACATTTTAGAAGGACATGCAGAGCAGGAGGTGCTGTTTTAGTATAGCATGGTGCTAGCAACACCAAGACCACAGGTTTATTCCCAGGGAATGCATGAACTGATAAAATATACTCTTAATGTGTGTAAGCTGCTTTGGATAAGCCAAATGCATAAATCTAAATGTAAAAAAAGGGGAAAATAAGCACGCACAATTAAATACCCTATATATATCAGCAGATATATATCTATTGTCAACCCATAACAATAAATTAAAATCTTTAATGTCAGGCAATAACCAACATGGTATTGATGTGTATCATACTTCCCTAGTTTTCATAGAACAATGAACTCTTTTATATCAAATTAGCACATAAAATTGGATTCCTCAAGATATTATGACCCCTTTAAATTATATTTCTAAAGACATCGGGACTATAACAGAAGGTTGTAATTTGCTAACAGAATGATGAGGACAACACCAGATCAATAAAAATAAAATAACTGTTTTTCAAAAAGAAAAAAAAAAGTGTGTCTCATATTGAAACTCCCATCACAGTAACTCCAATTCCTAAAGAGTTGTTGTGTCTGTACCTGCAGGTTTACAGTCGAACATTTATTCTTATTACTTTCACAGAAGCCTGATCGAATTGCGTCGTAATCAGAAAACTGCCAGCACATCTATCAACGCAGGTACAAATAAAATGTCCTGTTCTGTAAGGTCGCTGAAAAAAAATTTGCCAAATAAATGATTGTCCCAGGTTTGGCCGTGGCTATTTGTTTTTTGCGGATGATGAAAGCGAAGGCATATTTGGGGAGACAGAGGGGGATGTTGGGTAGGAGAGGGCCACGGCTTGTTCAGGTGCCCAGGGGACGAGGGCAATTTCTCATCAGAGGCTAAGACCCTGAGGCCCATTCCCTCTCGTCGATGAGAGCTGAGTGAGATGAAGGGAAGGACAGAGAGCTGGTTAATGCCACTCTGTGGTGGCAAACAGCCAGGCTGTGCTCAGGAAGAGCAGTCGAAGAAACCAGAGACTGAGACAGTTGCACAACATACGACTACTCGCTTCTTATCGATCCTTCTGTTAGTGATAGAATGTTTAAACATTTTTAAACTGAGAGAATTTCAACAGTGCCACTTTGTCCTATAAATGCTGCAGAAACCCTCTTTAGGTGGGATGAAAACAGTAAAAGGAACCAAAATAGCTTTGAAAAAAAAAAAGCTGCTGAACATGCTGGAAAGATCACAGATTTTCTCCCTGTAAATCATTTGTGTTGATTGAAGCTAATGCATTATAAAGTCATGCATTTATAATTTCGCCCATTCACACCAAGAACGATAACAATAAAGGTTACTATAATGATAACTGTATTAATATCAGTAGCAAACCGTGACTCTTGAGCCTAGGCCCTCTCCCCACACCCTCGTCGGGGGAAAAAACAAACTACCAGCCTAGCTTACGGTGTCTTCTTCTAAAAGTCATCTGACAATTCCACCTCTGAAACAAGAGGCTATTCCAGTCTTAAAGGCGACAAAAAATTACAGATAATTTACTCACCCCCTTGTCACCTAAGATGTTCATGTCTTTCTTTCTTCAGTCGTAAAGAAATCACGTTTTTTGAGGAAAACATTTCAGGATTTTTATCCATTTAGAGGACTTCAGTGGTGCCCCTGAGGTTGAACTTCCACAATGCAGTTTAAATGCAGCTTCAAAGGTCTCTAAACGATCCCGGACGAGAAAGAAGGGTCTTATCTAGCGAAACGACTGGATATTTTCTATAAAAAAAATGACAATTTATATGCTTTTTAGCCTCAAATGCTCATATTGTCTAGCTCTGCGTGAACTGTGTAATCTGCGTCAATACAGTTAGGGTATGTCAAAAAACTCCCACCTCATTTCTCCTCCAACTTCAAAATTGTCCTACATTGCTAGTACCGACCCAGTGTTTACAAAGTGATCGCAGAATGCTAAGGAGGGTCAAACACCCTTTACAAAAAAAAGGTAAAACAGCAATGATTTTGGATGATTTTGAAGTTGGAGGAGAAAATGAGATGGGAGTTTTTTTTTGACATATCCTAACTGTCATGAACCGGAATACACTAGCCCATTCACTAAATAGGCAGATTTTTTTATTTCACAGAAATTGTATTTATTTTGTTAAGATGACGTTTGTCAAATTAGGAATTGCTTAAAATTGGTAATATATTTTTTTTGAATTAAAATTTTCATATTTTAAAACATTTATTTAACATGTTAAATATTGTTTTTACAATAAGTTAGAGGGCCCTGACGGTTGCCTACTGATTAATATAAACGTGCACAGCTGTTATATTGTCTGTTGCTTTAAAAGTTCAAGCTCTTTTAAAGATTCTGATTGGCTGTCAGTATTTTAACATTCATTAGCTGGAAAAATTTTATTCTTACAATTTTGCTTTCATCATTATTGGTTTCAAGAAATTCTAGTAAACTTAGTAAATTGAAATTTACAACGATCTTTGTATTATTTATTTTTTTACAGTGTAGCTGTGATGTAGACTTAGAATCATTAGAATTAGAATGATTATTAAAATTGTTTAGTTGCATGTTTTCATAACACGTTAACATACTTGGCTATATATACACACTACCAGTCAAAAGTTTTTTTCTCTCTCTATAAACACACACACACAGACACAGACACACACATCACATCACTTTATGATTAGGTGTATGTTCTTAATACTAATTGTATTTCAATACATTATAATAATTGCTTGGGCATAATTGTATATTTAAATATTAAAATGCATTAAACAGTGCAATTGTCACTTTTGTCTTTTTTCATAGTTAAAGTATCTAAAACCCTTAAAATCCCTCAAGTAAATTAATTTACTTGAGAAGCAACATTGCATAAGATATTAAAGCTTATTTTCGGAGAATGTATCTTTACAAGTGTATTTTTGTCTTACGGCACTGGCAAGTTTTCCACTTGCTTTTAATTTGTTTATACTTAAAATGAAAATGTGCCAGTGCAAGTCAAAGGCAAAATACATTTATTTTAAAAAACAGATTTTTTTGCTTCTCACATAAATTTAGCTGATGTTAAGGCCTTGTAGATATTTTATTGGAAACCAAGTCAAAAACATGACTTAAAATGCTTAATATCATGTGTTACATCATGCATAAAGCTTTTGCTGGTTACAACAGGCCAATTAGTTCTGTAAATTTTAACTACTCAGGCTCTAATGGAGCACTGCGCCAAGAACTTTCCTTGACAGGAAGGCAACTGGAGCGAATAGGCTCTTATGCCCTTTATGGTAAAACTGCACAAAACAAACATTCTGCAGAGCATTTGTGTAGTTAACATCTCTCCACTTTAGAAAGGACAACAAAAACATGATATTACCTTTTTGTAAAACATGCCCCTGATGCTGCTGGGTTATTGCTCGTAAAGTCCACATCTAGTCAGTGAGCGATGAAGATGAAGGGGCCACAGTGGCTCTCTCTTCTGCTCTACAGATGAAACGGCTTCTCATCTGTATTCAGTACACAGAATCCATTCACTTCTCCATCCACTATGAACACAGAAATCATCCTCTCTCTTTCACAGATTGAGGAAAAACCAAATGTGAAGTGCAGTGTGGCGTAAGTGGCGACACGGCATTTAAAGATGCCTGACGCAAGTCTGCGGCACAGATAGAGCTCTGGTGGAATAACTGGATGTTTCCTTTACAACAGAAAGGTCTCTGCAATACATTTTTTATACCAAATGCACAGCGATTCATTTCCGCCCTCTAATACTTTGCACTTGCACGCTTGCGCAAACGTGATCAAGTCTGTTTGTGTTGGCGTCTCTGCACGCATTCATGCAGATGAGTGGTTTTGTGTGTGAGTTGGCTTGGGTTTGTCTGTTCTGATAGAGTAAAGGTGAGCTACAGAGGTCACTGCTCACAGATGTTTGAGCAGGTGTCCAGTCTCAGATTCTTTTACTGGATCTGTTCCAGTAAACCCCCCAGCAGAGTTGCCGTTCATTACCCAGAACCCCCTGCAACAGCCAAAGCTTCCAGACTGCTATTAATAACACATCTTTGGGAAATGAGTGACATTAGCATTATTTTCCCTGTTCTTTTAGTGAATATTCTTAAAGGAGTTGTTCACTTCCAGAACAAAGATGCACAGATAATTTACTCACCTGTATCATCCAAGATGTTCATGTCTTTCTTTCTTCAGTCATAAAAAAAAGTATGTTTTTTTTAGGAAAACATTTCAGAATTTCTCTCCATATATTGGGCTTCTATGGTGCCCCCGAGTTTGAACTTGCAAAATGGAGCTTTAAAGGGTTCTAAATGATCCCACCCAAGGAAGAAGGTGTTATCTAGTGAAACGATCTGTTATTTTTGAAAAAAATGTACAATTTATATGCTTTTTAACCTCAAATGCTCATCTTGTCTAGCTCTGCGTGAACTGTATTCCTGTTCAAGACAGCTAGGGTAGGTCAAAAAACTCCCATCTCATTTTCAACTTTTTGTTAGAAAATCGATCGTTTCACTAGATAAGACCCTTCTTCCTAGGCTGGGAGCTCTTTGAAGCTGCATTTAAATTGCATTTTGTAAGTTAAAACTCGGGGGCACCATAGAAGTCCATTATATGGAGAGAAATCCTGAAAGATTTTCCTCAAAAAACAATTTCTTTACAACTAAAGAAAGACATGAACATCTTGGATGCCAAGGGGGTGAGTAAATTATCTGTACATTTTTGGAAGTGAACTTCTCCTTTAATTAGATGCCACCATACACAAGAAAAGAAACGATTCTGATATTTATTTTTGTATGAGATTTTAGTGAGATTTAGTAGATTCAATTCATAAACATCAAGGCACAATTTTATTATTAAGGAAAATGTACCCACCCTCAGAGCATCCAAGATGTAGATGAGTTTGTTTCTTCACTGGAAGAAATTTGAAGAAATTCAGCGTTTCATCACTCTGCAGTGAATGGGTGCCGTCAGAATAAGAGTCCAAACTGCTGATAAAAACATCACAAAAAGTAATCCACACCACTCCAGTTTATCAATTAAAATCTTGTGAAGTGAAAATCTATCATTTTATCTTTGAATTTCAGGCCAAAATATGAGTCCATGATCTATAATAATACTTCCTCCAGTGGTAAAAGTCCATCCCCTGAAGTCCTCTTACATCAAAATGCACAGACATATTTATTTAGAACTGTTTTGGAATTTTTTCGCTTGTAAACAGTTATTGATCTGTGCTAATTTCTCTCCTGATTCAGATTTTTTTTTTTTTTCACTGGAGAAAGCAATATTATTGTATTTTAGCCAGAAGCAACAGTTTAAAGTTAAAAACATCTTAATGATGGATTTGTTTCTAACAAACATGCAACTTTTCTCTTCACCAGATGGACTGGAGTTGTGACTTACTTGTGTATTACTGTGATGTTTTTATCAGCTGTTTGGACTCTTATTCTGACGGCACCCATTTACTGCAGAGGAACCATTGGTGAGCAAGTGATTTAATACAAATTTTTCCAAATCTGTTATGATAGAGAAACAAACTCATCTACATTTTAGATGGCCTAAGAGTGAGTACATTTTCAGAAAATTTTCATTTTTGGATGAAGTACTCCTTTAATGTTAATTTCTACATATGCTAACACTAACAATATGCTAACAATTATAATTATTAAATGTATTATGAATGAAAAGGGATACACTTTAATCTAGATTATTAGACAGTTGTTAAAGACTTATGCTTTACTTAACATTAAAGAACTGAACCGTGTTACGAGCAATTGGAATTTATACGTAATTAATTCTATAGAGATTCTATTCTTATTACAACAAAAGAACATAAAATACACACATACTGTACAAAAATAAAGTTTGTACTACATAAAATTAGTCTAAACTGCTAATTCTTATTAAAGTTTGACGTAAAGTGTATCATACTAAATGATGGGCATGCATATTGAGCTACATTTTACAGTTGAATTTCTTTCTCTCAGAAGTCTGGAAGAACCTTGATGTGAAAAAACAAAGATACGGAGGCAAAAAACCTTGGGAGGCAGCAGACACAGCAGGGGAGCCCTAGAACTAACAGAGCTGTGCCATTCCCTCAGTGAGAGGGCAGAGCACACCCAGATTGAAGGGGAAAAAACTCTTCTTTTCTTACTTTTATTTGACAGTGACAAAAACTTTGGCTTTGATAAACGAGCTTGTCTACCCAAACACACACACACACATATGCAACTAAATCGGTGCACACATACACCAGGGTTTAAAAGTCTTGTGAAAAGGCAAATTTAATTTCTCATTTAATGCATTTTTTTCATTACCAATTATATTATCAGCATAACAATTTGAGTGAAAAATGTAATGTAATTTTTAGAACGTCTCAGCATTCCCTCTTTTGCTTTAATGACAGCAGCACTCAAACTCCACAAGACTGTGTATGATCATGCGATCTGAGAATGATCAAAGATCATCTTGAGATTTTCGTTACCGGTTTTTTAACCGCACTGCAAATAAATCGGAACAAATGCATACAAATACTGCAGAGTCACCATTATTTTCATATCTAATTAGCTCATTTGTGTTGAACTCTGTCCTTACATCACAAGCTATGCACAAATAGACAAATAGCATCCCAAAGTGTTGGCGTAAAAGTTGCCAGTCTTTAGGGCTTTCCTTTGGTGCTTTATTTGGGATTCATGACAGCACGTCCCAAGCGTAAGCTCCACGGTCCCTGCAAAATCAAACACGCCGCACGTTACAGGAAAAAGGCACGGGTGCAGAGCAGAATAGCGGAATCAAGTGCCATCTGAAGTGATTGCTCTGTCGTGTTGAACAATGTCAAACACATTTTCTCCATTATCGCCAGCTCAGACTGCTGTGTGACGGACAATCTCGGAACGCTGGGAAGTTCTTCACAATTTCCCCCCGCAAAGTCACTGCAGATCTATTGCGTCTGCTGCTGTTTATCAATATGTCTGCTCTTTTATCGCACTGTATAAGATTGAAGAAGATTGTCTGAGCATTTGTTTCAGGTGGGCTGTGTGTGAGTGGGGAGGGGGGTTGTGTATTGGCGTTTGGATATATTAGGTGCTACAGAAGAAATCCATATTGTTGAGTCTGAAACTCCTATAGGAGAGGGAAGATAAGAAGCAGTTCTGTAGTTTATTGAGCTTTGAAAAAGCATTTATAATATTGTTTTTGGCCTGTTCCAGACACTGTGGACATCTTTTCGGGGAAGCTTTTCACTAGTTTTTTCA
>JAHKKF010526109.1:0-27482 GCA_019740295.1 Labeo calbasu
AAATACACACATAATATAAAACAAATGTATACAAACACACGACAAAATATGTATGATTTTGTATATATGTTAACTATATATATTAAAAATATAAAATACAGAAATTATTACAATTTATATATATATACATATATGTGATAATTTCAATAATTTTTAAGAATAAAAAATATTGAAATTATTAAAAACTAAAAATATATATGCATAAATACAAAATAGTATGCAGTATGCAAAAATAGATATTTTTGAAAAAAATCTACAGATTATATAAATAAAGATTTATTAGTGTAAATATAATACGAGTCAAATGTTATAATTATTTCAAAATATATATACACACACAAATATGTATGATTTTATATTAACTATTAAAAATATAAATACAGAAATTATTTTTAAAAAATTATTTATTTATTTGTGCCACATTTTATTAGGTATTTCACACACACACACACACACACACACACACAAATGCCAGTAATCTGAAAGCACTGTACGTAGTAAGATAAGAGTGTGATTTTATTATAATACAAAAAATAATTACTCACCACTGCAAACTCATCTTTGTCCAAGTGTCCATCTTTGTCTATGTCACTCAAATCCCACACCTAATCAGAGAGAGTAATTTAATAATGTTTTTTATATTATTTTTATATATTATTATGATTATGTTAATTAATTAATATAATATTAATATAATCATATTTTTAAAAATATTTATCAATTCAATTACTTAATTATTATTAAATCTATTTTTTTTTTATTATAAATATTACCTAATTTCAATATCTTCAATTGAAAATAAATTACATTCAATTAAATTAATTAAATTCAATTGAAATTTTACCTTTCCGAGTACATCCACAGGTAGTTTGGAGTTTATCAGTACTGGTTTGACCTTCTCACCGGACAACAATCCGTTCACTGGGGCAAGACTTTCAAAAATGCCATCAAACTTGCTCTTCTCTTCAGGCTGGAAAATAAACATGAAGAGTATTTACAATCAATATTCATGAAATCTTTTGTATTACGCAATTACAATCAAAAGCTCACGGGATAAACAATGGAAAGCTCTTACCCGCACCGCCCAGTGGCTCTCATTGGTTGATGTTACAGAACTCAGTGACGGGCTGCTGTGGTCCTTCTACAACAGAGATGAGAAACCTGTGAGCTCATTCTGCCTGGAAAACTATGATATCAGCTCTCAGCACTGACACTTACGAATTTTGGAGGGGGAACAGGGAGGTTCAAACTGGAAATGCTGATGTCGTGTCCACTTTGCGCACAGGCCACGAGTCGCAGAGCAACGTAAAATCCCTGAAAACAAACCACAACAATTCAAGTCGGCATCAAGTTTCAGATGCTCTTATAAACTATGATAGCTTTACCTGTTTATCCAAGAAACCTTTGCCATCCGGATCAGCTAAATCCCAGATCTGAAAAGAAACAAATAGGAAACTAAGTATTATGAACATCCAAGTATCATTTCGCATCAAGTTTTACCCGAACACTAACCTTTCCTAATGTGATGTCAGGCAGGCCTGATTTCTTCAAAAACAAGGCAGCCTCTGTGGGTCCAACCCTCCCGGTGTTCCCCGGGTCCACCTTAAAAAAAAAAAAACACACATAAAGTGAGTGAAATATGGCTTTTTGTTGCAAAAAAGATTGATATATTATAAAAGCAGGTCACTATGATACAGTCTACAAATATCAGACACGGTTCAGCAACAGAATTATGGCCTTACCTGTCTGTAAAAGCTCTCATATACAGGGTTCCCGCTTGACAGCTAAGGGAGGGAGGAAAAGAGAGAAAATATTATTTAATAATAAATTATTATTTAGTACTACGATTAGGTTATTGTTAACTAAAACAGCTGAAATGGTTAAGGTTAATTAAAATGAAGCTTAAATAAAATTAAAATCAAATTAAATCAAATAAATAAAATTAAATAAAATTAAATTAAATAAAAAATAAAATAAAATAAAAAATATTAGATTGTTAATTGTTTTTTTCAGGTAGTTGCCAAGGCAAGATTTCTAATATTTGTTAATTTTTTTAAAGATGGAGTACTACAATTACAAAAACTAAATTAAAATAAAATAAATTAAATTAAAGTTACATTTAATTTAATTAAATAAATATATAAACAAGGAAAAGATAGAGAAAAATGATTTAATAATAATTCATTCATAATAATTAGTATTATGATTAGGTAATATAATGCACAGCACTGTTATTGTTAACTAAAACCTAAAAATTGTTAACATTAATTGAAATTAAGCTGAAATATTAAAATTAAATGCATAAAATTAAATTAAATTAAATTAATAAAATTAAATTAAATTAAATTAATAAAATTAAATAAAACTAGACTGAAAAACTAAAAACTTCCAATTATTTTTTTCAGGTAGTTGCCAAGGCAAGATTTCTAATATTTGTTTTGTTTTTTGTTTTTTTAAAGATGGGATATTGCAATTGCTAAAACTAAGTTGAAATATAATAAATTACAATTAAATTAATAATAATTTATTAATAATAATTAGTATTGCGTTTAGGTAATATAATGCACAGCGCTGTTATTGTTAACTAAAACTGTTAAAAATGGTTAAAATTAATTCAAATTAAGATGAAATAATCAAATAAAAATACATAATAAAAAAATTATAAAATAAAATAATATTAGTATTAACATAATAAAATAATATTAATATTATTATTAGTTTACCATTTTAATATATACATAGGTTTCAAATAGCGTTTTTCTGAATTCTTGAAATATATATTTTATATATTTAAAAAAAATTAAATATATAATAAAAATTTCATTAATTAATTAACAACTTCAGGTAGTTGCCAAAGCCAGATTTTTAATAGTTGTTCTTTTTTTAAAGTTTGAGTACTAAAATTACTAAAACTAAACTGAAATAAAATAAATTAAAGCTAAATATAAATATATAAAAAAACAACAACAAAACTTGTTCAAAATAAGAATAACTCCTATAATATAATACACATCATTTCAAAATAACACAGATAATATATAATAATAATGATAATGTTGATGATATACATAATTCTTTTTGCATATACTCTAATGTGTCGTGCACATAACTGTATTTAACATACAATCAATACATTACTATTCATAAGGCATGTATGGTTACTGAAACTTAATACATTAAATATACATATTTTAAGTGACAAAAATAATATGACCAAGCACATAACAAAAATATTCAAAATGAACTAGAATTAAAATAAAAATTAGAAAAATATAAAAGCACTACTATAACTACTATATCCCATAAATAACACTAAAATATTACTAAACATAAATAATACTACAAAACCACTGATAAATGCAAATTAATTTACATATAAACAATACTAAACACTGAAATGCAAATATCACATAACACTTTACAAAAAGGTTCATTAGTTATCATAAGTTAACATGAACTAAGAATGAATAATATTTCTACAGCATGTATTAATCAGCATTTACTAATGCATTATTAAAATCACACGTTGCGTTTCTTAACATTTAAGTTAATGAATTGTGAACTAACATGAACAATGAACGAATGTATTTTTAGTAACCAAGACTAACAAAGATTAATAAATAGTGCAATAAATATATTGTTCATTGTTTGTTCACGTTATGTATACATTAATGTAAACATTAACAAGTGACACCTTATTGTAAAGTGTTATCATATAATACAATAATTTACGTAATTAAGTTATTTTTGCATTTACTTTAATATGTGTTGTGCATATACCTGTATTTAATAAACTCAATCCATTAGTTCATAAGGCAGTACAGTTAGATTACTGATGCTCAGTAATTCCCATCACCGCTAAGCTAAACTAGCGGTTCAACACCCGTTATCATATACAGTATGAGAGCTAAAATCTATACTGTAATGTTCCACCATTCACATTACCAGTTAACAACTTTTATCAGTCAACTATAAAAACATTCTGAAACGATGACTTTATATGTAAAGCGCCCTGACAGTCAACGTTAGTTTTTAGTGCTTATGATGTTCTGTTATATTGCGGCTAGCTAGTTACACTAGTTAAACTCTGTTTACTGTATTTCTCATTCGTGTAAATGTCTGCTATCTGTATATGTTCTTGCTACTGAATGTTTACGCTGAATTTAATTGTAAACTACATTGTTATTTTCGTATTTAAAGACAGGCGTGTGATATAAAGCGAGCTAATCGGTTAGCAATCTAAGCCCGATTAACGAGGCCCGGGACATTTTCGCTTTAAATGTCGATTAAACGACCCGGTAGCGCAAGTAACGGGATCGATTCGTGGGTAATTCTTAGATTCATTTCTGCATGCCGGAGTTTTTCCTCTTTATTGCCTTGAAATGGGTGTTTTTAGCTGGTATTACCTGAGTGAGGGTCGCGAGGGCTGCCATCTTTTCCCTGTTGCTGCGGAAACGGCGGGTGAAGGAATGAGGGGGGGCTGAAGAAGAGGAGCGGAATATTCATCCATTCACACAGAGACATAATAATAATAATTATAACAACAACAACAACAACAACAACAACAATAATTATTATTATTATTATTAATAATAATAATTTATTCATTTATTCATTTATTCATTTATTAAATTAATTATTTATTTATTCATTTATTTATTTATTCATTATTAATATTGTTTTTGTTGTTGTTTATTAGTAGTAGTAGGCCTAGTGGTAGTACAATTAGTATTTATTAGTGGTAGTATATATTAGTAGTAATAATAAGAATTAGTAGTAGTAGTATAGTATTTGTTACTTTTATGTTTTTAGTTTTTATGTTAATTCTAGTTAGTTTCAGGTTTTTTTTGTGATTTTGTTATTTTATTAATTTTTAAAACAGGTCTATTTAACGTTATTTATATTTAATTTTAATTTTAGTACTCCAGTTTAAACTTATTTTATTTTAGTTAGTTGCCAAGAAAACATTTATAATTTTCTTTATTATCACTGTGTGTACTTATAATAGAAATGAAATACATTTTGGGGGGCATTTGCTTGCAGCCATTTTGGCAACACATTTTCAGTCTTGGAACCCATCTAATTTTAGTATTTCTATACTACTAAAGTACATATTAATATTTTTATATTTCATTCTAGTAGTAGTAATTTTGCATTTTTGTAATTTTTTATCATTATTATTTTTTGTTTGTTTCTGGTTTCTTTTCTTTCATTTTTATTTATTTATTTATTCATTTTTGAGTTGTAGTTTTAGTAACTTAGACATTTGTTTCAGGCAGTTTTTTTTATATATTTCACTTTAGCTGTAATTTATTTTACTTTTTTCCAGTTTTAATTACTGTTGTTGTTAAGTAGTAGTAGTGTAATTAGTATTTATTAGTAGTAGTATTTATTAGTAATAATAATTATTATTTTTAGTATTAGTATTATTGTTGTTGTTGTCATCTAAAAAAAAACATTACTTAAGTTAAAATGCAAAAAAAAAAAAAGAAAAAAAAAGAATGAAAATTAGAAATGTTTTCTTGGCAGCTAACTAAAATAAAATGCGCTTAAACTGGAGTACTAAAATTAAATTTGAATTAAAAATAAATAACATCAAATAGTCATTTAAGACATAATAAAATAACAAAATAACATAAAAACTAAAAACTAACTAGAATTAAAATTAATTATTCGTTATACTTTGTATATCAGATATCCATAAAATCAGAATAATATTTTATTAAAGGTATTCAAACCCGTTACTGACATCCTACTGTTCTCTATGATAAACAACCTCAAACAACTGAATTCACGTGTACAACAAGCAATATTCTAATATTACCTATTCTAGCCATTCAAAAACACTCCGCAAGCCAGCGGCTCCGGTTCCTCTCTTCTGATTGGTCGAGCGCCCCTCGCAAATCGATTCCTATTGGCCGAGCGCCCTGCTGCAGCGCCCCGCCATTGGAACCTGGAAACAGCGCCACAATTTATTTTCGAGTTGTTGCTTTTGCTGAATGCGTTCGGCTTGTATTTCATTGTTTATTGACAACAACTGGTATTTCTCCGTTTTCTGACACGCTAAACGAGTTCAATTATTAACTCGCGGGTCGTTACACGCGGCTTGGCGCGGTTAATACCGCTCGAAGAACTGGAAGGACAGTTTTAACATTTGCGGTCCGTCCTCACGCTCACACCCAGCTGGACTTAAAAGTGTTTCAATTAAAAACACGACGAAGGCATGAGCGAATCGTTCAAACAGCCTAAAGGTAAAATATTATATATCCTACATCAGTTATAAGAAGCTTTGAACTGTATGTTTTGGTTTTTAAACTGTTTTTAGTAGTATTGTCATGTTAGCATGTAGGCTAAGTCACGAAACCTGCCAAACTTATCAAAACATCGTATCTGAGTGTCTGAGATGTTTTGGAAATGCATTATTCATGCGTTAATCAATGCTAGGTTAAATGAATTTCAGCTTTAGTTGCTAAAATAATCTTTTTGCCACAGGATGAATCGTGTACAAGTGGATTTTAAAGGGTTGCCAGCCCACATCTTGGAGAACAGTGTTAGAGCAGAATCCTTTCAAAACCTAAGGTACTTGCACGAGGTTTCTTACAGTATTGCAGCCAAAACTTTTATTAAAAGTTTTTTGTTGCTGCTGTTCAATGAAAGTCATATTTTTGCACGTTTTTTAGGTCATCGGACAATGTCCTTACTCCACTGACATTCCCAAAATCTAAAGTCTCTCTCTGGGATCCTTCTCCCAGTGGGGATGTTGTCAGTCTACATTTCTCATATTACAGGTAAATCTTTCTGTCTTCTTTATTTTTGGATGTGTACACTACCAGTCAAACGTTTTTGGACAGTAAGTTTCTAATTTAGTCTCTAATGCTCACCAAGCCTGCATTTATTTGATCCAAAATACAGCAAAAGCAGTAATATTGTGAAATTTTACTATTTAAAATAACTGCGTTTTATTTGAATGTATTTTTAAAATGTAAGTTATTCCTTTGATTTCCTAGCTACATTTTCAGCATCATTACTCCAGACTTCAGTGTTACATGATCCTTCAGAAATCATGCTAATATGCTGATTTGCTGTTCAAGAAACATTTTTATTATTATTATTATTATTGTTATTATTATCTATTTAAGTTGGTTGAGTATAGTTTTTCAGGATTCTTTGATGAATAAAAAGAGCCGATGAATCCAAAGAGCAGCATTTATAAAATAAAAAGATTTTGTAATATACAGTCTGTTTTTTTTTTTTTTTGTTTTTTTTTAAGCAAAGTTGCTTTAAATTGATCAAAAGTGATGATAAAGACATTTATTATTTTACACAAGATTTCTATTCTAGATAAATGCTATTTTTCTGAACTTTCTATTCATCAAATAAACCTAAAAAAATCTACTCAGCTGTTTTCAACAATAATAATAATACTAATTATCAGCATGTTTTTTTATTTATTTATTTTTTGTTTGTTTACTGTTTTTGCTGTACTTTGGAGTAAATAAATGCTTTGTGAGCAGAAGAGACTTCTTTAAAAACATTAAAAATTTTACTATTCAAAAACATTTGATTGGTAGTGTATTTTGGCAACACAGTTTCAGTTTTGTAACCCATACAATTTTTGTATTTCGACACTATTACAGTTTTCATTCATTGATGCTTTATTTTTTTTGTTGTAATTTTAGTTGTAGTAATTTAGCTTTTTTTTGTCATTTTTATTTTTAAATTTAATTTAAAATTGTTTTTTTATGTATTTTTAGCTGTATTTTATTTTACTTTATTAGACATTTAATTGCTTTTTTATTAGACATTTGTTTAAATGTCTAAAATTGTATTTTATTCATTTTACATTTTTCAGTTTTAATTAAAGTAATTTTATTACTTAGACATTTACTTTATTTAGTTGTCTTTTCCATCTAATATTTTTATTATTTTAGTAATTTAAAACTAATTTTAATAGTTTTATTTTATTTTTTTAAGGGACAGTTCATCCAAAAATTTAAATTGTCATTAATTACTCACCCTCATGTCGTTCCAAACCCGTAAGATCTTCAGAATACAAAATAATATATTTTTGATGAAATCCGAGAGCTTTCTGACTCCTAGACAGCAATGCATCTACCATGTTCAAAGCCCAGAAAGGTAGTCGGGACACTGTTAAAACAGTCCATGTGACATCAGTGGTTCATCCGTAATTTCATGACGCTTCAAGAATACTTTTATGCACAAATACATAAAAATTAAATGTTATTTTATATTAAAATAACAATTTAATTTAACACTATCTTCTGTTCTGCATCAGTCATCTGACTTGAGGATTTGAAAAACTGTCATTTTATGGTTCAATGTACTCAATAACAATTGGTGTATTTCAGAAACCCGAGACTGTTACTTGTGGAAAAAGCATTACGTTTAGCTCACCGGCATGCTAGACAGACCAACAAGCCTCGGTTTTACTGTTTCCTGCTTGGGACGCTGGCAGTAGACAGTGGTTAGTATAATGTATTTCGTTAGAAGCACATCCTTTAATGACTGTTTCATATTTAAGCATTTTACTAATATTTTCTTTTCCTAGACGAGGAAGGGGTGACGATAACCCTGGATCGTTTTGATCCGGGCAGAGAGCAGACGGGATGTCCTGGGAAAGCACCAACTGCCCTACTCCCCGGAGACATCCTTGTGCCATGTGTATTTGAAGCCCAGCATGCTACTGGCAGCACAGTGCACTCGAGGGAGGATTTGAACATCTCGTTTAAGGTAGTTGATCTGAGAATTACTAACAGCACATGGTTAACATATAACGGCTGGGGCACTTTTCTCCGGTTTCTGTGGCAACGTATTGAGGCATAATGGTAATCAACATCACCCTGTAACCTGTCAGTAACAGCTGCCCTGATTGTGACACAGTGCTCCTTAGAGACAGGTGATCATTAGTGGGTCACACTGCTCCCATCTGGCGTGGTTTCCTTGGTTTTCCTTAATTTGCTTTGAACGGTTCTTAATTTAACCATGTGTTATTAATTTAAGAAAGTTTATTCATTTTATTAACAAATTTTGAAATTTAAGACATTTATTACATTTTTTTTTAAAAGATACTTAAAAATACTTAATAAATTACAATAATAAGTAAAAATATTCAAATACACAATTATTTTAAACTGTAAACATATTTTACATTATTACTATATTATTGATCAAATGAATACATCCCTTGTAATCATAAGAGACTTCTTTCAGAAACATTACCTAATCCACAGTTGTATAATTTAAAGATGTATTCATTTTAATTTATATTCATTTTAATGGTAAATATTTATTTATTCTGTGAATATGCACTACCAGTCAGATTTTTAATGTTTTCTAGAGACATCTCGTTTGTTCACTAAGCCTGCATTTATTTGATCCAAAATACAGCAAAAACTATTTAAAATATTTAAAAAAACTATTTCTATTATTTTTTTACGATGTAATTTATTCCTGTGATTTCAAAGCCAAATTTTAGCATCTTTACTCCAGTCACATGATTCTTTAGAAATCATTCAAATATTCTGATTTGCTGCTCAAAAAATATTTATTATTACTATTATTATTATGATGTTGAAAATCAGTAGATTTTTTTTTTTTTTTTTCAGGTTTCTTTGATGAATGGAAAGCACAGAAAGCTCAGAAAAACAGCAATTATCTGAATAGAAATCTTTTGTAACATTATAAATGTCTTTATTATCACTTTTGATCAATTTAAAGCATCCTTGCTAAATAAAAGTATTAATTTCTATAATTTTGTTACTAAAAACAAATTATACTGACTCCAAGTTTTTGAATGGTATAGTGTAATATGTTATAAAAACTTTTTATTTCAGATAAATGCTGATCTTTGGATCTTTCCATTCATCAAAGAATCCTGAAAAAATGTACTTAACCATTTTAAATATTGATGATAATAATAATAAATGTTTCTTGAACAGCAAATCAGCATATTAGAATGATCCCTTTAGGATCATGTGACACTGAAGACTTGAATATTGATGCTGAAAATTTAGCTTTGTCACATGAATATAAATTACATTTTAAAATATATTCAAATTGAAAGCAGTTATTTTAAATAGTAAAAACATTTCACAATTTTACTGCTTTTGCTGTATTTTGGATCAACTAAATGCAGGCTTGATGAGCAGAAGAGACTTCTTTAAAAAAAAAAAAAAAACAACAACGTTTGACTGGTAGTGTAAATATTACATTTATTTTAATGTAATTAATTTATTTATTATGTATTTTATTATCTATTATTATTTTTTACATTTCATGAATCCCTGTTTAATTTTTTTAACTTTAGTTTTTTTTTTCTGGGGAATAAATTAAAAATGAATTTTTGTTGACATCTCATTTTAAATTACTTACTTTTTAAGATTATACAGTCGACCACTGGTGCTTATTTCTGTCTATTTTTTTTTTTTCAAGATGCTTCAACATTGCTGCTGCAGTAAAGAGATGCTGGAGTTGTCCAAACTCCTCACTTTGCGAGCTCGTCTCAGCTGCTCAGAGAACATGGACAGACTCACCTTTGACCTGTCCTGGGCGGCTGTCACTTTGGCTTGCATGCTAGACGCCGTCCCTGTCCGGGCAGTGCCTGTCATCCCAACCGCACTGGCCAGGAACCTCAGCAGCCCTGCAGGTGTGACCCAAAACAGCAGGAAGCGTGGGTAAGGAAGCACTTCTGTTTGCTTACATGTCTATATTTTGTCCTCAGAAGCTAAAACATGACATTCTGTCTCAGGTTTCTTACTATGGATCAAACCAGGAAACTTCTCCTCGTACTTGAATCTGATCCCAAGGCTTACACTCTCCCGCTAGTAGGAATGTAAGTACGTCTATTGTTTGGAAATAGAGACTTTCTTACTGCTTATTCAGGCTGTTGGCATTATTATAGGTATTATAATTCAGCCTGGGTAATTACATGCTTGGAGTCCTGCAAGATGTTCAGAGTAGCTGTGTAACAGTTGTTCTCCTGTGGCAGATGGTTGAGTGGTGTTACACACATCCATAATCCCCTGGTGTGGGCATGGTGTCTGAGGTACCTGCACAGCTCCGCCCTCCAAGACAAGTGAGTGTCCCATCCATATGTTCTTTTGCTCCTGTGGTCCAATAAGTCAGTTGCCTTTTAGAGAGGATCAAGTTTAAAGACATACAGTTAAAATGTTTGTATTTGTACATGTTGTTTTAATTAAAAATGAAGTTAGAATTGCTTTCTCAACATCTGATATTAGTTTTCAGATTTTGTTACCATATTAAATCATTTTAGATAATTATAAAACATTTTATTTAAAGGGATAGTTTACCCAAAAATGAAAACTACAAGCCATCCTGGATGTATATGCCTTTCTTTCAGATGAATTTGACTGGAGTTATATTAAATCTTCTGGCTCTTCCAAGCTTTATAATGGCAGTGAATGGCTGTTGAGATTTCGAAGCCCAAAAAAGTGCATCCATCCATCATAAACGGTACTCCACACAGTTCCAGGGAGTTTATAAAGGCCTTCTGAAGCAATTCGATGTGTTTGTGTAAGAAAAATATCCATATTTAAAACTTTTTAAACCGTAATCTCTAGCTTCCACAAACTGTCACGCATTTGTTTACAAGAGTGGCGTTCCAGCGGATCACGTAGCTAGAGATTATTGTTTATAAAGTTTTAAATATGGATATTTTTCTTACACAAATGCATCAGTTCACTTCAGAAGGACTTTATTAACCCCTGGAGCCGTGTGGAGTCTTTTTATGATGGATGGATGCACTTTTTTTGGGCTTCAAAATCTCAACAGCCATTCACTGCCATTATAAAACTTGGAAGAGCTTTTTTAATACAACTCCAATTGTATTCTTCTGAAAGTAGGAAGTCATATACACCTAGGATGGTTTGAGAGTGAGTAAATCATGGGGTAATTTTCATTTTTGGGTAAAGTATCACTTTAAAATGACATGATAAAATATTAATCAAAGATATTACATCCCACATTTTATAACGTAATCAAATACTGATGCTACTGGAGAGAAATGAGTTCTGGACACAACTTTTTTGTTGTTGTATTTATTTATTTATTTACCTACTTATTAGATAAGTGTAGTTTTAATATTACTGCTTGGATTATTTCAGCATGATTGTGTTCTTAAATACAGTGAATGTGATGTTTGTGTTGCTAGAATCTGTAAAATATCTGAAAAATTATTAAAATAATTTTAAATTTTGTGTTTCAGAGTGATGTCGGAGGGAGGCGCTTTCCTGGTGGTTCTGTACTCCTTGACTCACCGGGATCCAGAGTTTTACCAGTGTAAACCATGTGTCGGACAGCAGCAAATGAGCTTTCAGCTGCTCACCAGCACAGAGTCATTCACGCTTTACAAGGTGCGACTATGGCTGTCTATGGCTTTGTCGTTAACAAATTAAATCTGAATACGCCACGGTCTATTGGAAACATTTTTCTTCTCCTCATGCAACCACTACTACTAATAAGGGATGTAACGATATTAAAATCTCACGATATGAAAACCACAATAATGTGATATTAAAAAAAAAAAAAGACAAATTAAAATTTTGTACATTTTAAAATTATATTCTTCTGTCTAATGCGCTTTGAGAGTTCAAAATTAAGAGCTCCAACCCATGTTCTTAACTAAGAAAACTTGACAAAGAAAATTTGGCTTATACCTGAACTTTAAAGGGGTCATCGGATGCAAAGTTCACTTTTACATGTTGTTTGAAAATGAATGTGTGTTGTACACATCTACCCTATAATGATAAAAATCAATGCAGTGGTTTTTAATTAATCTGTAAAAATAATATCCCCTTTTTCAAATGGAGCCGTTCTCTCATATTGTGCGTTCGTTTGACATACTGTGCCAAAGCATAATGGCCCAAAACAAACTTAAACCCTTTTTTTTAACATAATAGGATCTTTAAAAACTACACTTTTTGTCCGGAAGACCTATTGTTTCATATTGTCATGTGACCATGATACTGATAATACCGTTACATCCCTACTACTAATGTGTTTTAAATTGTTCATTTTAACTAAAATTCTACATTTAGGAAAAAATACTTTTGTTTTTATTAAAGATTTCTTGTTAAATCAGATTTCAAATGTTTGTATTTCTAGCAATTGGTTTTTTTACATTTGTTGTGAGTACTTAATGCATTTTAGAGTTGCTTTTTTCATTACATTTTTTTTAAATTACACTACTTAATTTCCAATACAGAATGTAGAGCCTTCAGACGGACGTCCTCTACAATTTGAGCTCAGCGCTGAGAACCAAAATCAGGAAACTGTGCTGTTTGAGGAAGTGCTCTCTCAGACTGTGTTAACAGGGTACAGTTTCTCTAAAAACCTTTTTTCAATGTGTTGACATTTATGTTTGACTGTTTACTGTATCTGACAGAATACAATATACCATAAGCAAGAGGAAGTATAACACATTATATCTGCTTTGTCCTATCAGGACAACTCTTGCAGCAGCATCAGCTGCTCCACAGAATAAACTGTCTATCAGTGATCATGACTCGGGTGTAGAAGATGAAGAACTCTCTCCTCGGCCGTCTCCAAACCCTCATCCTGTCAGTCAGCAGGTTTGTTAACTCATGGCCTTGCATCTCTAATGTCCAACTTCATGCTCATTAACATCCATTTAAAATGTGTTTTCCAGACTAGACGTGTTCATCCTTCAGTACCAGAACTCTCGATGGTCATAGATGGCAGCTTTTTGGACGGGAGTGTTGTTAATGCACAAGACTCGACTCCTGTTTCTTATAGCCTTGCGAATGTCCAGCGGAGAAGCATTAGCCCTGCCCACCTGGGCCACTCAGTGTTAAGACCTCCAGAACACACAAGTGTCCCTGGACCTCCTCCAATTCGAAGACCTCTAACTCCCATCCTCTCTCAGCCGAAAAACAAACTACATCCTACCCCAGGACAACAGACACCACAACCCCACCTGAATCGTAAATCCCTGCCCTCAATGAGAAGATCAAGAGAAGGCTCGTCAACATCATCTGCATCTTCGTCTTCATCCTCTTCGTCAACAAGGAACGCGGCTTCGCCCAATGGCTCTTTTCATCAGAGGCAGCGTCCCTCTCCAGGTTTCCCGACCAAACCCCAGCCAATTCATTCTGGACCCCCAATATCAGCCCACAGCAGTGCCAGAAAGAATTCAGCCATGCCTAGCCAGACCCCCATTCATCATCCGTCCCAACACAGGCTCTTCCATAGCACCCCAGCGGCCAATCCTTGCAGCTGTTGCACCAACCAACCCAGCCACGTCCCATTGTATCAAAACAACACCTGGCAAGGGACACCGGCGTATCCCACTGTGGCACACAATCCTTGTGGTTTTCATTGTGGCACTGAGAGCGTCCCACTTGGGGATCACTGCGTCTCACCATCTCGGCAGTCTTTGGGTTGTCGCATATCTCCGACTAAAAGTCCTGTTGTTCCAGTTCACTACTCTTCATCACAAGGTCCATGTGTCTCCACAATCAAAGGTTCTGTTGAGCAAGTCCCGTCCTGTCAAGCTCAGTGCTGCCAGGTAGTCCAGTCTAGCCAGGTAGCATGCTTGGAGACCCCCATGGGTCTCCTTCCGGCTGATGCCTACAAGATGCTTATGGATCAAGAGCGTCAGCTGAAGTTACTTCAACTCCAGGTTTGTATTTTTAAGCCAGATGTTTTATCATTGACCTGCTATCACAAGTTGTTAACAGACGTTTCTCAACAGATTCAGAAACTTCTTGAGTCTCAGAGCAAAACACCTCTGGTATCGTCTGCAGAACATGATACTCAGCAGGAAAGAGTTAATCAGACGCCCACATCGCCACCGAAACGCACAAGCGTCAGTGTTGCTGTAGGAACAGGTGCTTTGATGGAAGGTTTCATTTTCTTGATTTTGCTACAAATTCCTTGTAATGTCATGACGTTTTTGTTGTTTGTTTTTTAGGAGCTAGCTTGTTTTGGAACGCCCCTCAGGAAGCCTCCACACATGAGGACCCAAGTCTGGATTGGCAGACTGAGATGGAGCCAAAGTCTGGACGTCAAAATGACAGCGTAGTCACTTCCAGACTCGGATCTGAAAATGCATGTCGTTACACTGAAGAGCGTAGTCCAGGATCTCCTCTGCATCCAACATCTCCAGAACCCAAGTAATGAACCCTGTGTTGACCTTTAAAGTATTGGTACACTCCAGAATTTAAATTTCCTGATAATTTCGTCACCCCTATGTCATCCAAGATGTCTGTCTTTCTTCAGTCGAAAAGAAATTAAGGTTTCAGGATTTTTCTTCATATAGTGGGTTTCAGGTCCAAATTGCAGTTTCAGTGCAGTTTCAAAGAGCTTTACACGATCCCAGCCTAGGAATAAGTGTCTTATCTAGCGAAACGAACTGTCATTTTCAACAAAAAAAAAAAAAGTATATACTTTTTAACCACAAATGCTCAACTTTACGCATTACATAGTCACGTTGGAAAGGTCACGTGTGACAGGCAGAAGTACCGACCCAATGTTTACAAAGTAAACGTGCAAAGAAAGTCAAACACCCTTTACAAAAAAAGTTAAAGCAATGATTTTGGACGATTTTGAAGTTGGAGAGGTTTCCCTACTCTACCTTTTTGAACCCGAGTACACAGATGAAGGACTAACCACATGTGACCTTTCCAACGTGGTTATGTAATGTGTCTACAACTTCACACATCGCAGAGCTAGTGCTAGGCGAGCATTTGTGGTTAAACAAAAATGTCTTTTTTTTAAAGAAATTCTTGCTAGATAAGACCCTTGTTCCTCGACTGGCATCATGGAGAACCATTTGAAGTTGCACTGAAACTGCAATTTGGACCTTCAACCTTAATCCCTATTAAAGTCCTCTACATGGAGAAAAATCCTGGAATGTTTTTTTCTCAAAAACCTTTATTTCTTTTCGACTGATGAAAGGAAGACATGAACATCTTGGAGTAAATTATCAGGAAATTTTAAATTAGGAGTGAACTAATCCTTTAATGATCCTGTAATGAACCCTAAACCATTTTTAACAATTGTTAACCTTCATATCTGATTTGTCTACAATTTGTTAAACTTTTGTGTCTTTTCCAGGCAGTGTTTGAAGTTTTTATTTTATTTGTCTTTGGCAGCATGTCGTCCGGTTTCGGAGCACATTCGTTTCAGAGTCCAGTGTTGGGAGAGAGTGCTAGCATGTATTATAACTCTCAGTCACAGAGTAACGATCTGTCTGAAAACAGAGAAATGGACAACTCAAGATTTTACCAAGAACTACTGGTATGCCTAAATTTGTATCATTTTCACACTTTTCACACAGTTCACTTCCAGAATAAAACTTTCCTGGTAATTTACTCATCCCCATGTCATCCAAGATGTTCATGTCTGTCTTTCTTCAGTCGAAAAGAAATTAAGGTTTTTGAGGAAAACATTCCAGGACTTCAGTGGGGATCAGCAGAGTTAAGGTCCAAATTGCAGTGTCAGTGCAGCTTCAAAAGACTCTACACAATCCCAGACGAGGAATAAAGGTCTTATCTAGCGAAACGATCTGTCATTTTTCAAAAAAAAAAATAGAAATTTATATACTTTAACCACAAATGCTCATCTTGCACTAGCTTAACTTGGAGTGGTTACTCATGACATCGCCGGAAGTACCAATCCAGTGTTTACAAAGCGAACATGCAAAGAAAGTCAGACGCCCTTTACAAAAAAGGTAAAACAACAACTTTGGACGATTTGAAGTTGGAGGAGAAAATGAGATGGAGTTTTTCGCTCTACCCTACCTTTTTACACCGAAGTACGCAGACAAAGAACTAACTGTGCATGATTACATTGCAGAGCTAGTGCAAGTTGAGCAATTATGGTTAAAAAGTATAAAAATGACTGATTGTTTTGATAGACAAGACCCTTTCTTCTTGGCTGGGATCATGTAGAGTCCTTTGAAGCTGCATTGAAACTGCAATTTGGACATTTAACCCATTAATCCCTATGAAAGTCCACTATATGACCAAAAATCCTGGAATGTTTTCCTCAAAAACCTTAATTTCTTTTCGACTGAAGAAAGAAAGACATGATCTTGGATGACATGAGGGTGAGTAAATTATCAGGAAATTCCTATTGCCTGTAACTAGAAATTGACGCATTATGAATGTTCAAACCAACTTTATGACTCAATTCCTGCTGCAGGGTCAGGTACAAAGTCGTCTGCAAGACTCTGCAGTGGTGGACGAAAAGGTAGAGCGAGTTCCAGAGAGTGTACCAAACAGACATAGTCTGTCCCCTGTAGGTCATCAGTCAAAGAAATCACCAACATCTTCCATACCCCAAACTCAAAAAACAAAGCACAGATCCAGTCCACCAGAACAGGACCGTGTCTTAAGTGCAACATTAAGACAACTCCAACAGTTTGGGGTGAATGTAGACTTAGAGTCTGCCCAGGGAAAGACGACACGTGCAACTGTGGAAAGTGCCAGGTAAAGACGCAGTCAAGATGAATCGTTTTATCAAAGCTGTTATTAAAATTCTTGTTCCTAACGTAGTTTTTCTTTTCAGTACTCTTGCGTGCATTAACCCAGAGGCGGTGATTCCGAGACTAGCTCTTTCTGAACCAATGGGCACCAGCATTTGGGCACCAAGCGGCAGTGTAGACCTTAGCCTTGAGGCTAATGCCATTGCACTCAAGTACCTAAGCGACTCGCAACTGTCAAGGCTCTCACTAGGCAGTCAACATCCAGACCCCAGCGCGATTCTCCTGAGAAGACCCGCTGTCGAAAAAAGCAGCGTCGGACTTAGTATACTGTCCCCCAGCAACATGTCTCTAGCAACCTGTAAGTACATGAAGAAATACGGACTCATTGAAGGAGGAAACAGCAGCGAGGAAGAGCAAGAGGACGCAGTCTTGGTAGACTCAGCTCTCGGGTGTTCAGTCCAGCACGAAACGTCCAAGAACGTGAGCGTTAAAGACCAGAGCGAGACTGTTCTTAAAAACATTTTAAACAAACCAGTCGCAAATCTCAACGTTGAGTCTCAAGAGCAGATAATCAGAGGCTTGCGGCCCAAAATGCAACTGCTTATGCATGGCGGGACAAACCCAGAGAAGGAGAACAATTCTAAGAAAGGTGCGAGTCAACGTAGGTCCTCGCTAACAGAAAACCAGAGGACGCAGGAAGTCACAGAGTCTGAGGGATCGGTGGGAAATTTCCTGGATCTGAGTAGGTTACGCCAGCTCCCCAAGCTCTTCTAAAATGCATCACAGGGGTTTTCCAAAGACTCACCACTAATTCTCGAAGATCTGTCTTCCATTGTTTGTTTACAACGTATTAAATGCTTTAACATTCTTTGAAAGATTTTAAGTGTTTTATCATCTATAACTTTTCGTCTCGTCACCTTAATGTTATTTCCTTCTACGTGGAAGTTTTTAAATGTTTACCTGATGACTCCTCATGTGTCATGTACATGCTAAGTACTTGTACTAAGCCTAGTATGAAGTGACTCGCTTAAAGGCAGAATTGTTTTCGTTTTACTCATTTGAACTCATTCATGGTATTACTTGACTGTACAATTTCAGAGGGAGAACTACTTGAGTTTTTATCCTGTTGCTTTTTTCTGTTTTTTTTTTTTTAATGACTTCATGTACGTGTCTCATAATTAAATGACATATTCTTTTATATAACATTTCATTTTCCTTTCATTTCCCATTAAGGATATCTAAATATGTCAAACATTTGTTAACTAATTATTAGGTAAATATTTGACTTGCCGAACACACCAGGTGACAAAACTGCATAAGATTTGCATAATAGTATCTAAGAGCCAGAACTGAGGCAAGATCTTTTGACTTGGGCTACAGTATATAACCACACAGAAACTGCATACCAATGCACTAAACATTACTTGGAATGCCTTAGCAACTGCACTGGAGTGTGCTGAATTCATAGTAGTGACTTTAACATAAACAAACCCCATTTTCTTCAAAACGTACGTGGTTGTGAATGTAGACAAAAGCTCAGACACAAACAACATCTTCGCTAGGTTTACAACTGACGGGCTGAGTTTTGAAATGCATTAAGCTGCCTTTTGTCTTCAAACTGCATTTTGGACATCATCAGTGCTGTCTAGGTAAGTTTAGGACTCGATTCCGTGCAGGATACCATCTTGGTGTGTGGATGATCTCCGGGTTGCGCAATCCTGGACTTCTCTCGCTTGAGCTTTGAGACTCAGGCAGTCAGTCCAAAGAAACTTTCATTACAGCAGCAGGCGGTACTCGCCCTTCTTCTGTGAAGATTGAGCTGAACCAAATATTGTGAGTACATGTTGTAGTACTGCTCATATAATGTCGGTTTATTGTAGGTTTCGTATTTTTAATGTGTTTATATTCGCACCGTATGTAAAGGATGGAACAATGCGTAGAGTCCGTAGCTTAGAAACTAGTTTGAATTACATCTAAAATACTAAAATTGACATTTCTGCAATGGTGGTTGTTAAAAACGTGTGTGTTTTCAATAAAACGCTTAAAAATATTACAAACGAGCGTTGTGAGCGTTACCTTAGATGCATCAACCGGCGTAACGTTAACGTTAGCATTCACGCTAACGCGTTCGAGCACATTCTTGTTCCCTAAGAATATATTTTATTATCAGTTAGAGGTAAGTTTTATGGTTTTAAAGTGTTTCACATAGCAAAATGTTATTTCAAACACCAAGGGATTGGCTAAACAAGCGCTTTAACTTAACAAATGACGTTTAGCTGAAAGCTACAAGCTTTGTTTTGTTAGCACACCGGCTAGCTGTTTAATATTCAAATTTCAAATCGGTTTAAACGGTCCGGACGCGCATTTATATTCGCTTTGATGTTATATGGTTGTTTATATATATATAAAAAACGTGTAATAGTGGTGCTAGGTAAGGATTAGTAATGTGTTTCTTTTGCTTTTGTTTGTTTTTTGTCTAAAAATGGCTGTTGGTTAACCTGCTAGCTGAGTAGCATAACAGTTTGACATTTTGAGCTTTTAAACAAGTATTGTTTCTTCATCACCCTGTGGCACTTGGATGGATAAACGAGTAGGTATGAAATACTATTAATATTAACAAATTAAAGCGAGTGTTTTATTATATACCCAGCTAGATCCAGTTCAAGCTAAAGGGCTTTGTCTCTCTTTCCTGTCCTGTAGGCTTGATATTATGCAAACATTTTTACACAGAAAAAGGATTTTCTCAAGAAGTCTTTTGACTAGGCATTTCTTAGGGATTGGTTGTAATAGTTACATTTTGATTTACATCATTTGGCTGCTGAATACAAAAGAAATGTGATGATGCACACGTGTTTATTGTCTTTTTCCTGGCATGGATTAAATAGGATGTGGTTTATATATTGTTAGATCACGATGAGTTGTGTAATTAAACACTGCTGGATAATTAAGTGATGCTTGAAATCACTGTTAACCTTCTTTAGGGGGTTTCCAATAGGCAGAGGGCAAAAGATAAGTCTCAGCATGCTTTGAACCGAGGTAATTTTTTCCATGACTGCACTGGCATCTGAAAATATTCATCTTTTAATCACAAACATGAATGTCAGGCATGTTAATGACCTTTATGATACACATTAAATACTACTGGCTTTAAATTAGTCACTTGTAGTTGACAAACAGGTCTGCAAGTCATGATTATACAATTGTTTGTTTGTATGGAGATGCTAGGAAGTACACACTGACATTGTACTTCCTGGTGCGCATATATAAATATCTTCTGAAGAGTTCCTTCGCGAAAACAGATCTCGGTTTTTAACAATTTTCAAAACTCGTGTTTTTTTCACTGTGCATTCCAGTTAATCTCAATCAAACTGCAGTTGGGTTATTTTGATTAAGTAAAAATAACTTAAAAAAGGCTAACTAACACAATAAAACACAAACATGATAATAAAAAAACTGCAAAAAAAATGCAAATAAACTCTTCATATATTACATTTTATATTTATTTTTTAACATTTTAAAATATTATTTCACATTTTTATTAACATTTAAATAAATATTATAACATTATAAAAATATTACAAAAATAAAATTATTAATCAAAATAATTTAAATAATGAATATTATATAATATTTTAAATAAATAACCAAATATTTTATATTACATTGTATTGTATTTATTGTATTACATTGTATTTAACATTTTTATTAACATATAAATATGATAAAATTCTAAAAAAAAATGATAAAATAAAAAAGTAATATAAATATTTCATTTTTAAATGTGTGTGCGTTGTTTAAAATCCATTTTTTAAATATTTTATATAAAATTTTTAATTAAAGTTTTATTTAACATTTTTATTAATATTTAAATATGAAATTAACAAATCTACAAGTGAAATTATTAAATAGTAAAAATATTTACTTTTATTTTTATGTATATTTCATTTTTAAATACATGTTTGAAATCCATTTTTACATTTTTTTTAATAACTTTAACATTGATTTTTATTATAATATTTTATTATTATTATAACATTTTAATTGACATTTAAATTAATATAAAAATATTATACAAATATACATATAAAATTACATAAATTAATATCTAAATATTTCATTGTTATTATTTATATATATATATATATATATATATATATATATATATATATCACGCACACATACACGTTATATTTTTCATTATATATTAATACATATTAATTAATATATATATCTGTTTGCATGTGTGTTTGGTTTAAAACCCATTTCTTAAATATTTTTTTATATATATTACATGTATTACTTTTTTTAACATTTAAAATTAAGATTAACATTTAAATAAATATTATAAAATTATACAAATATTATACAAATGATTAAATTTATATATACATATTTTTCATTTTTAAATATGTATGTATATGTTTTATTTAAAAAACATTTTTTAAATTTTATATTACATTTTATAGTAATTTTTAACAAAATTGTATTCATCTTTTTGTATTAACGTGAATAAATATTATAAAATTATACAAATATTCTAAAAATAAAATAAAATTATTAAAATAATAAATACTTCCTATTTTTTTAATATCGAAAATATTTATAAAGAGAAAGTTCTATATATAGTTATCCCACACCACAGAGGTTCCCCTTTTGTCGAACACCCACCGATCTTAATTATAGTTACTGAGAAATCCTTGTACCGGTGAAACAATTTATGACATAGAAAGAAAACGTGGGTGTGCCCGTGTAAAACGGTGCTTTTGATGGCCGCCACAAGAGGAAGTACCTTAGTTGCATGGGAGGCTGCTGAAGATAACAGCACGTATTTGAATGTTACCTATACATGCATTCGTTAGGTAAGACAATGCGTTTTTATATATAAATTATGTTTAATTATTATTGTTTTTTATTGTAATATAGCTTTATTTATATTATTCCGTTAATTATTTTATTTATTATTATTTTTTTTTTTAAGAGTGCAACTGTCACACTTGCACATGACTTGCATATGACAACTAAACTAGCATTCTTGGCTGCTGGAAATCTAAATAGTTCTCAGTGCTGATTTTGTGACATTTAGAAAGGAAACAGGAGTTCGATTTCATCCTGTGATTTTGTTTTCAGCTTCCTTTTGTCATCGAAGCGTGAGTCTGCAACTCCGGCGCATGTGATGGAAACTGCGCTCTGTGTTATGGCTCATGTTTCTGTTCCCTTTAGCTCAGAATTCCTGGCTTCCTGCTCCTGAAAACACGTTGATTTTGTTTGTCAGATGAGTCAGAGTTCAGGACTCGTAACCTGATTTGAGTTGAAACGCTTCCTTGTTATGTCTCCTGCTGGAGCGGTCAAAGGAATTGCGCTTTACTCGTGATTAGTCACTTGAAATCCCCTCGTCTTTGTGTTGTGGAGGTGTTGTTTTGGTTATATAATGCCTATTTTGGGCAGCTTTAAAGGTAGGGTACGCAGACGTAGCTGTAATAAATGATGAGTCAGGTTATTGCTGCTGTTCTGGACTTCCCGGCCTGGACTGAATGTTTCACAGAGCTCATGTTGTCGAGCTGGAGAGGCTTTGTCAGGCTGAGGCCAAAATATCCCGCTTGGTTGGTATCTTTGATACCAAAATAAGCTTGGTGTACTCGGCACAGCGATAAGAATGCGTAAGATGACGAAAATGGAAAAAAGAGAAATGAGTCATGTGTTTTTATTCACTAGTGTTTGTGTTCATATTGGTTTTGTGTGTGGTTTTTATTTTTCAACAAAAGAGCTGTTTAAAGGATGTCAAACTGTAAGTGTGACCAAGTAAATATGTTATTGTGGAACAAATTTTTCGTTATTTGAATGCATGTTTTATTAAAGGAGAAGTCCACTTTCAGAACAACAATTTACAGATAATGTACTCACCCCCTTGTCATCCAAGATGTTTATGTCTTTCTTTCTTCAGTCGTAAAGAAATTGTTTTTAGAGAAAAACATTTCAGGATTTTTCTCCATATAATGGACTGATATGGTGCCCTGAGTTTGAACTTCCAAAATGCAGTTTAAATGCGGCTTCAAACGATCCCAAATGCGAGGAAGAAGGGTCTTATCTAGTGAAACAATGGATTGTTTTCATTAAAAAAAAAAATGTAAATACTATTCAATCTTAAACGCTCATCTTGTCTTGGTCTCGTTGAACTCTGTGTATTCTGGTTCAAGACAGTTAGGGTCGAAAAACTCCAATCATATTCTCAACGTCAAAAACCATTTCAAAATCATCCTACGTCACTGCAGAAGAATGCAAAGTGAACATGCAAAGAAGATCAAACACCCTTTACAAAAAACCTAACTGTCATGAACTGGAAAAAACAAACAAAAAAACAGTCCGGGCAGAGTAAGACAAGACGCGAGTTTGACATTACAAAAATATATAAATTGTATTCTTTTACTGAAAATAACCGATCGTTTCGCTAGATAAGACTCTTCTTCCTCGGCTGGGATCGTTTACAACCGCATTTTGGATCGTTTGAAGATGCATTTAAACTGCATTTTGGAAGTTCAACTCGGGGCACCATAGAAATCCATTATATGGAAAGGAATCCTGAAATGTTTTCCTCAAAAAACATAATTTCTTTACGACTGAAGACAGAAAGACATGAACATCTTGGATGAAAAGGGGGTGAGTACGTTATCTGTAAATTGTTGTTCTGGAAGTGGACTTCTCCGTTAATGAATTGAATTTTATGATGTTATTTTGTTTCATCAATTTATGTAAAAAGATTGAGCAGTTTATGAAGTTTATTTGCAGTTTGGCCTTTTTAGATGATTTTTTGTTGTTTTTACGCACTCATCTCTTTCATTGTTAGTTTTTTGTTTTCAATTTTCAGATGAGTTTTTATTATTTGTTTATTTTGTATTTTGTGCTGCTGATGTGTTAATGAGAGATAAAATAGCTGCATTTTCATGTTTAATGAAAGGCCAGTTAGTACATTTTAAACCTTTTAAGTTATTCTGTATACTCATCATAACTCATCAGTTTGTCGATTTTCATTTAATTTTAGTAAGTTTAAGTCATGAGCGAGTTTTTTTTTAATTTATTAAAATATTGTAAACATCTTTATAATTAAAATGTCATTTTAGTATTCAAAAATAATTGTTAGCAATAACAACATTGTTCTGTTCTGTTAGCTATATTTAGGGCCATATGAAATCTGTTTAATTTTTTTCCTAAATTTAGTTTTGTTTTTTTTCCATATTCCATTTTTGTTTTAAATTTTACTGGATTCTATTTTTGCCGTTTTCATTTTTCTACACTTTTTTTTTTAAATGGTTAAATAATAATAATAATAATAAATAATCAAAAAGCATATCTAATACATTTAAAATCAAGAACTGTACACAGTTTTATTTTTTTCCAAGTTCAATTTTTTTCTGTTTTAATTTTTACTGGATTCTGTTTTTTTCCAGTTTAATTTTTCTACACTCTTTTTTTAAAAATGGTTAAATAAAAAAATATTAATAAAAAATAAAATCTAATTTAAATCAAGAAATGTACACTTTTTTTTTTTTCTTCCCCAAATTCCATTTTTTCTGTTTTAATTTTTACTGGATTCTATTTTTTCCATTTTCATTGATAAATATAAAATATTAATCAAAAAGCGTATCTAATTCATCTAAATCAAGAAACATACACAATTTATTATTAGTTTATTATTCATTTATAATTTTTCTAGTAATTTATTATTGTTATTTTCAAATTCAGTTTTATTTTTACCAAATTCTTTGTCTTCCATTAATTTTCTGGATTCCATGGATTAAAATGTTAATAATCAAAAGCATATATAATTAATTTATATTAATTGAGTTTAAGTTATATAAACAATTTATTATAATTGTATTTAGTTTTTCAGAAATACTGTGTTGTGTATTTAAAATTTTCAGGTAAATAAATTCTGTTAAACATATTCTTTTGATAAATATTCCTTAAATGTGTATAAATTTATTAGTAGTAGTACATGAAGTAATATATTTCTGTCACAATTTCTTCAAGTTAAACCAAACTTTTATTTTGACGGGTTGCTGTGAAAACCTTTTAAGTTTCTGTTTGTGTTTGATATGGTGATATTTTTTCGCAAAAGAAACTGTAAAATGCTCATGAAGTGACGATTATGTTTATGTGTTCATGTACTCACATATTGAGTCGGCAGAGGCTGAAATCACTGCTAGCGTCACGTGCGCTTCAGTATGTTTGTAATAAACGAAACCGCACGTCTGCTCCATTCATTCACACAGACACGTAGAACATGCAGGATTCTTATTTAAATAGATTTTTGCAGCCTAAGAACCTTAGACATGAGATAATTTGGCATGTTGAAATTTTTTGTAAAATCTTGATGTGAGTGATCATTTGTTTGTTTTTTTTCTTTGTCTTTCAGGTTATGTTTTTCACACTATGTGCTGAACACCCACAATGCCAGGAAATATTTAAGAACTGTGATCTTTGGAAGAGCTTTATCGGTTCCAGTGGAACCTTTAGGACTTACCGTCGTATCGTTTTACGCAAAACGCACATAGACACAAATGCAGCAATAAGAGAAGATCTTGGGGACCGGTGCATCACAGACCGCGCTTCGCTACAATGCCCGTACAAGCCCCGCAATGGACCGAGTTTCTGTTGTGTCCCATCTGCACACAAACCTTCGAGGAGAGCCACCGCAAGCCCATCAGCTTGGGCTGCGGCCACACCGTGTGCAAAATGTGCCTGAACAAATTGCACCGCAAGGCCTGCCCGTTCGACCAGACCACCATCAGCACGGACATCGAGCAGCTGCCCGTCAACACGGCACTGTTGCAGCTCGTCAGCGGACAGGTGAGTCTAAACGTGTGGTCAAATTTGCAAGATTTTGCAGCAAAAAAAGATCAGGTAGATGTATGATGCACAGCTCAATGAATGCTCTCCGTCCATACTAGCCTCTTTAAGCGGCTGAATGTGGAATGTGGAAAACGCACAAATTTAGGAAAACGCAAAATTCACCTCGCTGCACATGCATAAAACCTCATAAACGTCGCTGTGACGATACATATGAAGATACGTTTTAACACAATACATCTGGCAGGATCATTTAAATTAAGGAAATATCTCACCATTCACTGATGCGTCCAGTTCGCACTCACTCATGGTTATGTTTGATCTAAAGTGCAACTGCTCTCACATTAGCATAATCAGCTTGATCGTGAGCGAAATCTGCACGGGAAACATTTTGTCTTAACATGAAATTCCTAATTATGTGTATTCCTATTGAAACTACTTGATTTTGCTTGTTTTCATTAATAAAACAATATTTTATTTAGGGCTGTCACTAACGATTATTTTGGTAGTTGAGTAATCGTCGATTAATCTGACGATTAATCGAGTAAGCGGATTACACTTTACAGTGCAATTTAATCAAGGATTTTCATAACAGCCCTAATTTTTAATGTTATTTTAGTTGTAAAATAGTTTTCCTTAACAATAACGAAAAATAAGCAGCGGCGAGTTTGCGTAATTAACTTCAGTTACCAGTTACGAAATCTGGACAGGAAACTCTTCATCTTAAAGAAACTCGAAACTGCACATTATGTGTATTCCTAATAAAACTACTGGATTTTGCCTGTATTCATTAACAAAACATTATATTAATCGGGGCTGTCATTAAGATTATTTTGATAATCGAGGAATCTGTCAATTATTCTGACAATAAATCGAGTAATCAGATTACACTTTGCAGCGCAATCTAATTGAGAATTTTGTCAAGGAATCATGACAGCCCAAATTTTGTAGGTTATTTTAGTTGTAAAATAGTTTTCGTTAACAATATCGAAAAATAAGCAGCTTTCTGTCAGTCAGTGCGGCGAATTTGCATAATTAACTTGATCATTAGCGAAATCTGCACAGGAAACTTTTCGTCTTAACACGAAATTCCTAATTATGTGTATTCCTATTAAAACGACTGGATTTTGCTTATTTTCATTAACAAAAC
>JAHKKF010526110.1:0-10824 GCA_019740295.1 Labeo calbasu
ACCGTTCGTTTCTTCCTCGGCTGGGATTGTTACAATCGCATTTGGGATCGTTTGAAGCTGCATTTAAACTGCCTTTTAGAAGGTTAAAATTGGGGCACCATATCAGTCCATTATATGGAGAAAAATGCAGAAATGTTTTCATCAAAAAACAATTTCTTTACGACTGACAAAAGAAAGACATGAACGTCTTGGATGACAAGGGGGGGAGTACATTAAATGTGAATCTTTGTTTTGGAAGGGGACTTCTCCTTTAATTGCCGCTCCAGCTGAAAGCATCTGATGGAGATACACTACTAATCACAGTACCAAATTTACTGACTAAACGCGCCTGACAGTCGCATGCGATTTATCATGCAGCCCCAGTTTCAACTTTAAAAAAGTGTCCACATTTTCATGTAGTACAAAACATTCCATGTTGACTAAACTTAAAATTTTAAGGCAGCATAAACACTTTAAGTTGAAACAACTTTTCAGTTTTTTTTTGTTTTACAGTGAAGGCTTGCATTTATTTGATCAAACTGCAGTAAAACAATAATATTGTGAAATTTGATTACAGTGAAGAATATTTTAAAATGTAATTTATTCCTGTGATGCAAAGCTGAATTTTTAGCAGCCATTACTCCAGTCTCAGTGTCACATGATCCTTCATGAATCATTCTAACATGCTCATAAACATTTCTTGTTATGATCAATGTTGAAAACAGTTATGCAGCTTAATATTTTTGTGAAACCATGCTGCATTTCTTTTTTCAGGTTTATTTGATAAATACAGAGTTCAGGAACAGAATTTATTTAAAATAGTCATTTTTTAATATGTCTATACTGCCACTTTTGATCAGCTGCATTGATTAGTGATGCATTCCCTAATACATTTCTTTGAAATAAATGTAAGTGTATAATTCCCAATCAACGTTTTTGAAATAGGCAAAATATAAACACAAACAGCCTTTCTTGTAGAAAATGCAACATGAAGTTAAAATAATAAACTGCACACAATCTTTTTTTTTTTTTTTTTCAAATAAAATAGGTTTATTTCCAGTCTGAAAAGATTAAAACAACAAAACTGGACAGTGGAACAGTTAGAGGATGACCAGTGGGTCACAGTGGGTTACAGGGAGGAGAGATTATCCTTGATTATTCACTTCATTTTGTGTACATATTTATAAATGAATACAAATATACATATCAATTGTTTAACAAAAATAGCTTAGCTTATGAGGACAGCAGATGACTGAAATCAGCAAAAATAATCCTGTTGGGGTAGGAGGTGGGATTTCACCAGAGTAAAATACCATACGTGTGTGTCTATGAGAACGTGTGAGGCCGAACCACTGAATTACACACCGTGCCATAAAATTTAGTTCCCTTTAGCACAAAATTGCGGTGTGTTCGTGTACAGAGTTCTGTAATATACGAGTAAAGCCCAAGGGTTTGGGGGTGGGGTTTTGCAGGAGGCATTAAGGCTGCATTAATCACTTGGTTTATACATTAAAAGGCAGGTCCGGATAAATCAACTGAAATGAGCTACCAAGCTAACACTACAGAGCTAGAGACCACGGGAAAAGTATTTCAGAGCATAAACCTAAAATACGGGGCATCGAATGGTTTAAGACGCATATTTAGCAAAGCGACGGTTACAAATGCGACGGTTCATGCGTCATTTGAATTCCTTGCAAAATGCCACTTCAGTGACAAGACATAACTTAGTAAAAACACATTCATAAACATCTCTATCATCTATTACTGAGCTTGTATGTTTCACTGTAAGCCATTACCTCTTCTCACTTACTTGCAACAAAGAAATTAGTATTTTTGATTTTTTTCCCCCCCATCTAAAAAAACCATCTGGAAGTCTTACAAAGAAATAGAATCTGTATAATAGCAGTCATGATTCTCAAAACTGCATATAGAACAAAACGCTTTCAAATAACATAATTTGTTAAATTTTCATACAAGTGATTTTTAAGCCTGTATAAAACCAAACTGAGGGTTAACCAAATCAACAGCATCTTATTAGAAATCATCGTTCCTCATGTCTACATTCCTAAAGTGATTCCACGTAGCTTTCCGGATGCAAAAAAGCTTAAAGACACATGAACATATCCTGGCGTCTAAGACCATCCTAAAACGTCTTGTTAATTTTAGATTCATTTCGTAAATCTCCTATTACAGCTTCCACTGGGGAAAACACACAGCTCACCATTCCACACACGAACACAACGATCTTTACTCCCGTGTTACAACACAAGCCAAAGCATAGAGGAAACAGGGAGACTTTTCCGTTTACATTAGCTATACACTGTTAGATTGTCATTTTGTTACAATATTAGTTTTATAAATCACCCTGTGAGGTTCACGAAAAAAACTCAAAGAAGTGATCATTTTACCTACCCTTGTTTCATATGGGACTGGACTAAAAAGCTAACTTATATTTAGCAGACGCAAGGGAATTCCTGTTCACATAATCTATTCCGTACATAAAATTTAGTTTGGGAAGGGAAGAACAAAGGGGGGGATTTTACCATGTCACGTTTCAGACAATCAGGACAAGTGACAATCTCTCTGAGAAAATACAATTAAATTAATTCAGAACTATGTTACATACAGCATTGGGAGGGAAAGGTGAAAAGGTGCAGGAGAGTACAAACTAGGAGCATTCAAATGAATGAACGAATGATTCAATCACACACTTTAGCAGCAAACAGTACTCTGTTGCGCTCCCTATTGGTCAGAGGAACACATGCAGGCTCTGGCCTAAACCAGGCCAGCTCACTGCATCACACTGTATTTGTTCTTTGAAGAGAAAGACAGAAATCACCACATCCAAAAAAAGAAAATAAACGGATAACAAATCAACACGAGATGAAGCGAATGAATTAAGTAGAAGAGAAATCTGAGTTGAGTGTTAATCTCAGAAAGCATTCACTCATCACTCTCAGCAGTGCAGATGGGTGATTGAGCGCTATAGCTAAAGCCTTATATATTTATGTCAAAAGCCTAAATATCCCCATTAAAACCCACATAATTTTAAGCACAATAAACATGCAATCTCACACATCCATTCAGTTCCATATGCACCGACAGCCAAACGCACACATAAACGCACTTAATAGAGCCTGTCCCAGTTCTGAGTGCTTCTTAACAATTACATTTTTCCAGCAAGTGCAGGAGATCCTTTAAGATGCTCCCAGACCAACTTAAACCAAAAAAAAAAACAAAACAAGAGCTGCGGTAGTGCAGAACACTGTAGAGTCCTAGTGTTGATGACAAAAGAGAAAATCAGGGTTAGCGCATCAGGTAACAGACTCACACACATACAGAAAACTTGCACTATGGAAATAGTTTGGTGCATCAAACATGCATCCTCTTGCAACAAAACCATCGATTTCTCATAAGACTCACACTCATTCTCTCTCAAACGCGCGCACAATTTCAGCTTAGCTTAAGTAAGTTTAAAGCGGTTTCCTCAAAAAAACAACAAATATAAAAAAAAATGAAGGGGCAAAAATAAAAGACCCACCCCACCAGAAAAAGAAAAAAAAAAAAAAACAGTAGTACTGAGAGAACATAACGCATAACGATTACTGTCATCTGTGCTGTGAGATTTACAAAAAAGCTTACTGTACTGTGCTGTGAGCCCATATCATTTACCCGTTTCACTTAAAAAGTAACAATACAAAAAGTTATATTTTGTTTTTTTTAAAAATTAAAAAAAAAGGAAGGAAAGAAAGAAAGAAGTGAAAGGAAAGCAGATGAGAGGCAGATGTGTTGGGCTTCAGCGGTCGGAGAGGAAACAAAAGCAGGCAGGGCATAAAGGTGTGCCTTTTTTTCTTTTTTCTTTTTATAAACTTAAAACTCAAGCTGCATTTGATACAGGCTTTTCTTTGTACAAGACAATTGCACTTCACAGAAATAAAAGCTGAAATATACAAACACACAAGGAAATGTGAATCAAATTAATTACACCAAAAAAAATTATTTAAATGGAAAAAAAAGTGTTGTTTTTTTTTTTTTAAGAGGGTGATGTTAAGGATAAAAAGGGATTTGGGATAAGAGAGAGAGAGAGAGAGAGAGAGAGAGAGAGAGATTCGGTACAGAAGAGTATGCAGAAAATTTCCAGAAGGTACCATTGCCTAGCACTGCGAGGGAACGTTATGTGAACAAGGGGAGGGAGCCCTCATTCCCTTCCGCTTCTTCCGCCTCTTCTTTCCTAGGAACAGTCCAGAGCAGCTGAGCTGGGCTGTGGTAGGGTTCTTGTGCAGGTCCTGTAGTAGTTGAGGGTTCTTGTGCAGGGTTCTGGTGCTGGGTCCTGTAGGAAAGGTTGTTGTTGTTGTTGTTGTGCAGGGTTCTGGAGGGTTGTAAACTGTGCAGTGTTTAAATGGGCAGGGCTACCACATGTCATCCGTGGATGCAGAGTCCTTGAATGGAGAGAGGAGGAGAGCAGCTTGTGAGATCCCACCAAGCTCCAACCGCCAACCACTCAGGAAAATGCATGTTTGTGTGAGACACAGTATGAAACACAGGTGAAGATAAATCAGGAATGATTCTAGGAAATGGTGATGGAAATGACGGAGGGATCCAAATCGTGGGTTTAAAATGGTCAAACTGATATGCTGATTGCAATTGACAGAAATTACAGCACTTGATGTTGTTTGTGTGCCAACAGGCTATTTGGGGACTCTGTGGTGCAATCAATCACTTGGTCAGAACGGTGACCGGAGACAAAACAGCCGTAAGTATGAACAGATTTGAGACGCACTACAGATGAACATTTAGAGTGCAGGATTAGTTATTTAAAGCTGCAGTCCGTAACTTTTTTGTGTTCAAAATGTACCTTTATATAATTAGCGAATATATCAAGAATACATTTTCCAAACCGTGTCTTTGGCTTATCCTGAATCACTGCTGTACACTTATAATAAGTTGACTTTTTTAGACTGGTTCTTGACTGGAACCGCTGCAGAGTAACCCAATACCTGCGTGACTGATCATAGACATAAACAGAGAGAAGGACACATACAGTTCTGTTTATTAAAGGAGAAGTTCACTTCCAGAACAAAAATGTACAGATAATTTGCTCACCCCTTGTCAAAGATATTCATGTCTTTCTTTCTTCAGTCGATAAGAAATTATGTTTCTTGAAGAAAACATTTCAGGAATGTTCTCCATATAGTGGACTTCAATGGTGCCCCCAAGTTTAAACTGCATTTTGTAAGTTTAAATACAGCTTCGAAGGGCTCTAAACAGTCCCAGCCAAGGAAAAAGGGTCTTATCTACCAAACTATTGGTCATTTCCAAAACAAATTGCCGATTTATATACTTTTTAACCCTCAAACGCTCGTCTTGTCTATTCTCTGCAAAAACTGTTTTTTTTTCCGGGGTCAATACAGTTAGGGTATGGATCGGAAAACTCCCATCTTGTTTTCTTCCCCAACTTCAAAATCGTCCTAAATCGCGACAACCATACATTTGTGTTGTGTTGTGACTATAATGTAATCATTATAGTCATTTATATGTTCATTTTATTGATTCATTAATTGATTAGTCATTTATATTATATTATAGTTGTTTTTTTATATATTTTTTCCATTGTTGTTTAGTCTTATGACTGTGTAGCTTCAAGGGCTGTTTGTCTTCATGAATAAGAGATACAAGGGAATGTTTATAGAAACTCAAGGTTTATGGGATGTTGTTGTGAAGCAGTTTGGTATAACAATACTTGCTGAATTTGTGTTTTTTTTCAGACGAAGTCTGAGCACTGAGACATACGCAACTAAGTCTGTTCAATAAACTCTGCTCCTTTTTACCATTCTTACTTCATCTCCTGCTTCTGCTCTTCACTTTCATTGGCATTTTCATCAGTCAACTTCTTGGCTGATAGAAGACTGTTAATAGTGTTTTGGGTACTTTTGGGTACCAGGCAAGACCTCCTGTTAACAGGGTTTGGGTATTAGACTACTCAGCTGACAAGTTGTTCTGTTACCGGACAAACTGATATTTTCTGACAGGATCTGGCGTCCGGGGCTGGATCTTAATTATCTAGGCATGGAGACAGCTATCTAACATGGGAGTTTTTCGACCTACCTTAACTGTATTGACCCAGATTACACAGTCTGCACATCGCAGAAACAAGAAAAGACGAGCATTTGAGCGTTAAAAAGTATATACACTGTCAATTTGTTTTTGAAAATGACTGATCGTTTTGCTAGATAAGACCCTTGTTCCTTGGCTGGGATCGTTTAAAGCCATTTGAAGCTGCATTTAAACTGCATTTTGGAAGTTCAAACTTGGGGGCACCATTGAAGTCCACTCTATGGAGATCATTCCTGAAATGTTTTCCTCAAGAAACAATTTCTTTAAGAGAAAGAAAGAAAGACATGAACATCTTGGATGACAAAGGGGTGAGTAAATTATCAGTTAATTTTTGTTCTGGAAGTGAACTTCTCCTTTAATAAACAGAACAGTATGCATCCTTCTCTCTGTTTATGTCTACGATCAGTCACGCAGGTATTGGGTTACTCACTTTAGTGGTTAACTCCTTTAACCATTAGAGTGCCCAAAGTTACGGACTGCTGCTTTAAATATTAAATTATTAAGAAAGTATCTTTCTAAAGGTATCTAAAGGTAAGTATATAAATTTAGGACTGAACAATAAATTACACAGTTATGATTTGCAACAATTTCATTGATTCTATAAACTACCATTCAAATGTTTAGAGTCTGTAAAGTTTTTTCTTTTTTTGTTGTTTGGAAAGAGGTTGGTCAAAAAGGCTGTAATTATTTGAACATTTGAAAACATAGTAAAACAGTAACATTGACATATTATTAAAATTTATATGTAAAAATACATTTCTTATTTTATTTTACATTGTAATTCATTTTTGCGATGGTGAAGCTGAATTTTCAGCAGCCATTACACCAGTCTTCAATGACACATGATCCTTCAGAAATCATTCTAAAATGCTGATTTGGTGCTCAAGAAACATTTCTTATTTCTATCCATGTTGAAAACAGTTGTGATGCTTAAAAGAGTAGTTCACCTCCAGAACAAAAAATTACAGATAATGTACTCACCCTATTGTCATCCAAGATGTTCATACCTTTCTTTCTTCAGTTGTAAAGAAATTGTGTTTTTTTGAGGAAAACATTTCACGAATTATCTCCATATAGTGGACTTCAATGGTGCCCACAAGTTTGAACGTCCAAAATGCAAATTCAGTGCAGCTTTAAAGTGATCTAAATGATCCCAGCCGAGGAATAAGGGTCTTTTCTAGCGAACCGATCAGCCATTTTCTAAAAATAAATAAATAATCAAATAAAATTGTATATACTTTTTAACCTCAAATACTCATCTTGTCTAGCACTGCCATGCACATGCATTGACCCGGATTACACAGAGTACGTATGCGCATCGCAGAGCTAGACAAAACAAGCATTTGAGGTTAAAAAAAAAAATAGCCAATTGTTTCGCTAGATAAGACCCCTATTCCTCAGCTGGGATTGTTTAGAGCTCTTTGAAGCTGCATTTAAACTGCATTTTGGACATTCAAACTCCACTATATAGAGCTAATTCCTGAAATATTGTCCTCAAAAAACAAAAAAAACCCAAAACAAAAACAAAAAAACGATTTCTTTACGACTGAAGAACGAAAGGCATGAACATCTTGGATGACAACGGGGTGAGTACATTCTGTAAATTTTTGTTCTGGAAGTGAACTACTCCAATAAGACTTTTTTCAGGATTCTTTGATTAATAGGTAGTTTAAAAGAACATCTTTAAATTTGATTTGTTTAAGCAATGTGAATGTCTGTTTGTTTGTTTGTATTTATTTACTTATTTATTTAAAAGCTGTCCGATTCCAAACTTTAGAATGGTAGTGTTTAGATATGTAAATAATGCTGTTTATTATTATTACTTGAAAGGATGGTTCTTTGGATTGGGGAAAAACACATATTACACTGAATATTGACAAAAGGATGAAAGCTATAGAAATATAAGATTTGGCTCTATCATAATGCCGTATATCAACTATAGACATATTTGGGTCCAGAGTGATCTAAAAGACCATCAAAAAGGTTTGTTGTGGCTCTAGTTTAATAGTTTCCCAAGCTCAGATTTGCTCAGGTTTTGTCCTAAACCGCTGTAATAATGTATTCCTAATCTAAGACAAGCATTAAAGTCACAACAGCCTCTCTGGACCTATTTTACACCAGTTCACAAGGACCCTGTTCATTATTTTATAAAAGAAATAAATAAAAGTCGTCCTCAATAAAAACCTACAGGTGCCTGTAAGGGTGTACCCAACCCCGATGATCTATAAAACTACACCTAAAAGCAAAGCACCACCCCAGAAGAAAGAAAAATATCACCAATGGCTCAAACAGCTTCAGCCCATCAATACACACACCAACCAATCTGAGTTCACACTTAGGCTGAACTGTCCCTTATAAATATAAATATGAAATGATAAATATGACATGTACAAATTATTAAACAAATATGAAGGAGACGAAAATGACAAAACTGAACATGAATTGTTCCATTGCTATTTTGGGAAGGCTTAAACTGGTTTGTAAAACATACTAAATGACACTAACTGGAAGAACAGCCTGAGGTGTGGCAGGTAAAGGCTGGTTCATGAAAAGCATCAGAATCGAGTGCTGAGTGCTGAAGCAAAGAGCACCCAAGATGCCTGATTTTCAGTCAGTTCTTATTAACAATCAAGTCTACATGAAATAAAAATATACATTTAGTTTTTTGGAAAATAAAAAAATAAATAAATAAATAAATAAAACAAAAATAAAAAACAATGCAAATGCCACTAGGGATGCCAAAAGTATCGACAGAAAGTCCATATTTGAAAAAACAAAAACAAAAAATATCAGCCAATACCAGTCTTTCTACAGTATTGGTAGTACCAAGTGCCAACTCACTTTTGTAAACGATGCTTTAAAATGGCATATTCATAAAGAGCAATCACACGTCATAGTAAAATACAGCTGTTTATAAACATTTAACTGCACTTCTTGGTCAAATTGCTTGTCTAGTTTTTTTATACTGCTTGTCGTTTACTTTGAAGTAATCACTTTAAAAACGTTCAAAATGACTTAAAACTTGAAGCATATACTTGAAGACTACATGACCGTTTAAAATTTAAATGCTAGTATTTATATTATGTTTATCTTTTTTTTAAAAAGTGTGTTAGATAACATTCATTTTATCTGTGGTATTGAAATTGATACTGTTTTACTGGTATCGACTGCTGAAATTTGGTACCATGATAACTCTATATCGCATCTTATGTAATTACGTTTTTTTTTTTTTTAAGATCAAGAACTGCTATTATCATTCAATCGATCCATGAAAAATACTCAATCAACATTTAATTTAATTATTTGTAAAAGTTCTTTTAAATATTAAATCGGTTCGCTCAACCATACACTCAACCAAAAACCCTTTCCAAAGCACAGCTCAGCCTATCCAACACTGTCAGATGAGAGCAGATAACATGGAACAGGATGGAAACATGCAAAAATAAAAAAATAAAAAAAAGGTCTGGAATACTTAACAGCAGGTGACAAACAACAAAACCGTGCAACGCAAAATTCTAGAACAAAACAAAAATCATGCAAGCAAACATCCCAGCATTTTTACACACACAGGGTCAGGCTGATGTACTCACTGTATCCTCGTTCCTGTATGGGTTAAGTTTGTTGTATACTGCTTCAATTACACTCCGCCTATGACAAACACAGAGACAGCTATGAGTTGGGGTGAAATATAACATGGACATACACTTCCACTCAGAAGTTTTGAGATAGCAAGATTTTTCTGGGACAAAATTAAGATTTATTCAGCAGTGACAGTAAAGATATTTATAATGTTACAAAAGACTTCTAGATCAAATAAATGCTGTTCTTATGAAATGTATGTTTTATGGTCTCCACAAAAATATTGTACTGTTTTCAACATAAATTATAAAAAAAAATGTTTCTTAAGCAGAAAATAAGCATATTAGAATGATTTCTGAATGATTAATGTAAGACTCGAGTAATAGCTGTTCAAAATTCATATTTGCCATCACAGGAATAAATTACATTTTTAAAACATATTTAATCAGAAAACAGGTATTTTGCATTTTCATACATTATTGAAAGGTTTTATAAGAATTCCCAACCAATGTTCACAAAATGTTGGATGGTCAGTTCACTATGTTTTAGAACTTGAAGTAAAGAGAGAAAGACGGATTTCATGGTACTCACTTGCTGGCCAGCTCTCCTCCAGGTGGTAGGTTGGGGATGCTCTCAGATGCTAACGTGCGCATCACATGTACCAGGTCGGGCACGCCTTCGTCCCCCTGCCTCTTCAGGATCTCTGTTATAGCAACAATAATTCAGATCAATCAAGTATGGCCCAGCTGAATTACTGATTTCATTTACTAGCAGAAGGTTAGCTCATACCTTCTACTCGGCCCTCTAGGTATTTATCAAGCTCCGCTTCCCTTTTGACAGCTTCAGGAGAAACCTTCGGTGCACTGACGAAACACACCAACACAACACTCATGTTGTCACGACTTCCCTGTCCAAACACAGAAGAAGGGAGGGGTTAATTAAAATTTAAAGCAAATCAATATTTAATACTAATGAAACGCTGTGGAAAAATGGGAGATAAGCTTTAGATATTTAAGACTTTGTTTTAAACACTAAAAATGTAAAAAAAAAAAAGATATATATATTAGGGATGCACCGAAACGTATCGGCCGAAATGCTTGCGCGTTTTGTCAGTAAAGCCGGTTCTGTAATCAGCGGTAAATGCCATCAGGT
>JAHKKF010526113.1:0-15564 GCA_019740295.1 Labeo calbasu
TGTGGAAACAGTTTAGAAAGTTATATATATATATATATAAAGAAACTAAACTAAAACACTTTTATTAAGCAAAGTGACAGTAAAGACAATATTATATTATATTGCATTATATATTATAATATTATATTATATTATATTATATTATATTATATTATATGTAAGTTATTTTATATATATATATATATATATATATATAAAATTGAAAATCTTTATTTGTAATTCAATCATAAGTTTTTTAAATTAACCATATAATATTTGGCAGCAATAAACAAAAACGCACACCATCACAACTTCACTCTCTGCCTTGTTAAGTTCCCTGGTGTTGGTCAGTCCAGTCTGGTGATAAGGCTCTGACCGGAGCCCCGGATTCTGTCACACATGGTCCTTCTTTCCGCCTGTTCACTGCACGCTGACATTTTGCCTCTTAAAAATAACACAGATGTTTGAGTGCTCTTGGACAAAGCAGGCCATGCAGTGCCTGTCAACCCCCTCCTCACTGTCCAGCAGGCGGCTATTTTAACTGCCTGTGCGAGAATGACTACAGACTGAGTAACATGACTGGATTTGGGCTCTGAGATGTCGGCGGGACGGGTGGCAAATGAAGCAGTCAGCGGCTGTCTGCGGCTATTGGGTGTTAATTGAGGAACACAAACTCAACTTTCCACATTTGAGCAGACATATTGGAGTAGGGCGCTTACGTATTTGTGTATTCATGTCTTACAGAGATTCCTAGAGACTCAAGCATATCATAATTCACTGAAGTACTAATGTTGACAAATTAAGATTTAAGGGAGGGAGTTGCTTTGAACCTGGCATGTAAAATTATAACTTATGCATGCTGAGGTACACAAGTATATTTATACATACATATATCACGCTGTCATCACAGTGTCTAATCGACCTTAAAGAGAAAACACCTCACCCAATGGATCAAGTGAAGTTTTCTGAAAGACAGTGGATCACCTTGTTTTCCAAAATAAGTAAATAAATTTTTTTTTTTTTTTCTGTGAAACCCAAAAGAAGATATTAGGCACAATGGCAGAATGGATGGCTTATAATGTCAAACTCCAAAAATAAAATTGAAAAGTAATCCACATGATTACGTGCAATATTTATTCAGAATGTTAAACAATACAAGTTTGTTATGATATGAGAATGAAAAAATTCTAAAAAAAAAAATTATTGTAACTTTTCAATCCATTTCCAAGCAATATTTGTGTGTTTGTGTAAGACTTATGTAACATACATTATTTACTATAATTGTCTTTTAATATTATTTATTAATTAATTTATAATAATATAATATAATACAATATAATATAATATTTTTTTTCAAAATAAGATATTAGGCAGCATGGCAGAATGGGTGGTTTATAATGTCAAACTCTAAAAATAAAATAAAAAATTAATCCACATGAATATGTGCAATATTTATTCAGAATATAAAACAATACAAGTTTGGTATGACATGAGAGTAAAAATTATATAAAAATGTTTTTTTGAACAAAATTATTATAACTTTTTAAACCATTCCCAAGCAATATTTGTGTGTTTATGTAAGATTTATGCAACATACATTATTTACTATAATTCTATTAATGTCTTTAATATAATATAATATAATATAATATAATATAATATAATATAATATAATATAATATAATATTTATGCTGACTGCTCCTGTCATTAAAAATTGCACAGAGAATAATTTATGTATAATGATAACACGTGCTAATAACTATGATAGCACTAAACATTCAGGCTCGAAAAAATGTAGTACTATAACTGTAATATTGTAATGAAATCTTCAGGTAATTACATATTTATGCTATATTTTTGTGTAATTAGTTGCTTGATAATCAAATATTTCAAAAGTAAGTACCCCTACTTAGAAGGCCTAATGGTCATGTGACCCTCTGCCAGGCATCTAAAGCTCTCTTCATGTCACATGACCATCACCCTGGGAAAATGTGACTGCTGTTTGAGTCCATTTCACTTGATTCCCAATTCACCCATTAATTCAGAACCATCATAAACTGTGATGAGCTTTTAGGACTCTAAATACATTTCAACCTGTGAATTTGTGGCTAATTTGAAGTAGTGTGTTTGTTGTGAGGGTGAGGGGCTAAAGGCCTCATTACAGATCAAGGGGGAGGTGGAACTAGTTCAAATTTATTGCCTGTGTCAGCTGTGTCAAATTTGGCAAGCTCAAATGGTCAGCTTGCAAATGGCTGGGGTAAAACGAAGGGTCAGCGGACAGTGTAATAATTAGCCATTAATCCACCCTGAACACTTCATTAGAACGGAAATGTAGGTTTTTGGCTTGTCTGAAGGTTGTTACAGATTCTTGTTGTGTGGTTTCATTGTTGTGTGTCTCAGACGTCTCAGGTGAGAGTTTTCTGATCCCATGCTAATGTGTTCTCATCAAAGCACATTAGAGGTGTTACAGAGACAAGAACTCAACCTCACCCTCACACAACGCTAATTTTTTCATAGAGAGCGGACCACCCACTTTCTGAAGCTTTGTCTCTATTTTTGTGGGGTCAGAAACGAGTAGCCAGTTGTTCTTTATGGTCCAGTTTTTTTACGATGTGGTTTAAGCTGTTAGGGAGACCACCAATCGACCTTTCACTTGCAGCTCGCTGTACACTAACACACAGCTAAAGACTAATGTTGAGGATGGACAAAAATGAGAGCATGCAAGATAAAGAATCCAGGTAGTAAAAATATTTAACATAACTGCTTCACTGCTTATTCGTATTAAAAAAAGGCTAAATCAAAGTCATGCGGTGCAACCAGAAAAGTCATGTGGTGCAACCAACATGCAGAAAAAGAAAATGATATCATAGAGACCTTGCAGACCCTCATGACTGTGTCAAGGTCAATAAGACCATAGATATGTATACATGAGATGCCTCTTTAAAGAGATAGTTCACACAAAATGACAATTCTGTCATTACTTACTCACCCTTATGTTGTTACAAACCCGTAAGACCTTCGTTCATCTTCAGAACACAAATTAAGATATTTTTTGATGAAATCCAACAGCTTTCTGACCCTACACAGACAGCAACACAACAGACATGTTCAAGACCCAGAAAGGTAGTAAGAACATCATTAAAATAGTCCATGTGACATCAGTGGTTCAACTGTAATGTTATGAAGCTACAAGAATACTTTTTGTGCGCAAAGAAAACAAAAATAATTACTTTATTCAACAATGAAGCAAAACTACTTCATTGCTTATTCATATTTTTTTGTAAAAAAAAAAAAAAAAGAAGAAGAAGAAGTCATGCGGTGCAACCAATAAAGTCATGTGGTGCAACCAACATGCAGAAAAAAGCATAGAGACCCTACAAACCCTCATGACTGTGTCAAGGTCAATAAGTCCATAGATATGTATATATGAGATGCCTCATTAAAGGGACAGAAAAGGGACACAAAAAATGTAAATTGTATTTTTATTGAAATCCGAGAGCCTCCTGATCCTGTATAGACGGCAATGCAACTGACACGTTCAAAGCCAAGAAAAGTAGTAAAGACATCAATAACGCAGGAACCGGCATTCTGACTTAAAACTTGGATGTGCTGCGCCCTGTTTGCAAGCAGAAAAAGATGTCATGGTAGTCTCGTGAATGGTGTCTTTGAATTGAATAATTTGTTTTCTTTGTGCACAAAAAGTATTCTTGTAGATTCATGACAGTACGGTTGAACCACTGATGTCACATGGACTATTTTATCAATGTTCTTACCACCTTTCTGGGCCCTGAACGTGTCAGTTGCGTTGCTGTCTATGCAGGGTCAGAAAGCTCTCGAATTTCATCAAAAATATTTTTATTTGTGTTCTGAAGATGAACAAAGGTCTTACAGGTTTGGAATAACAAGAGGGTGAGTAATTAATGACAGAATTTAAATTTTTGGGTGAACTGTCCCTTTAAAATATCAGATAATTTGACCATATTATGACAAGTCAAGGTTAGTTCATGTCATGTGGTGTAACTCCCAAAATCTTAATTATACTTATGAATTAATAATTTATGATCATTTAAAAAACTATACTTTGAAAAATACATTTTAAAACTTGGAAAATATTGACTAAAATGTACACAATCAAACCAAATAACATCATGTTTTTTGAAAGTGGTTTAAAAAAATTTGAAAACTAACACAAAGTACTTGGCATGTGTCTTTTAAACATGATTTCTTCATAAACACCACTGTCAAAACTTTTAAAAGAAATGCATTACAATATTGCGTTACTTCTTAAAAAAGTAACAAATTATGTTACTTAGTTACTTTTTTATGGAAAGTAATGCGTTACGATACTTTTGCATTACTTTTCAAATGGGTGCAAAGCTTGCTGTTTGTTTGTAATAAAAAAGATATATTTTTGGCAAATTTAAAAGCCCTTTCACACCAAAAATGAAATGAATCAGCCTCAAGCTAAAGGAAAAGTAAATTCACATCTGTACAGTAGAACACAGGAAAAGAAAGTTCAACACTTTTCAGCATTAAAAAATGAAAAGAAAAATATGTTTATCTAAAGTCATTTTTGCTTATTGAGGATCAGCAGCAAAGGCATTGGTTAATGAAATAGGAATAATCACAGAGAGATGGGTAAATGGATTTTCAAAATTAGCATAATACTACAGTAGCATCATGTTTACACTATACACAATGCCTTATTTCTTGCAACATAGGGACAGGAGAGATTTCAGTCAATAAATGGGAAAACACTTATTTAAAAAAGTAACGCAGATATTTTCTTGTAAATTAAAAAGTACTTTATTAGTTACTTGAAAAAAGTAAGCTGATTACGTAACTCACGTTACTTGTAACGCGTTACGCCCAACACTGATCAGAACCAATTGTGTTCTGTTGTTCTTTTTTTATGGAAAAAATCTTCATGAAGAATCTTCAGAAAGCCTCGTTCCATGGAACAAATAATTTAGAATGAAATATAAATAAATAATGACCAAATTCTCATTCTAAAATGTATCATCATGTTCACTAAAAGAAGTGACTGCTGTGCATGCTCTAAGAATATGAGGATGACCGAACAACATGTGGCTCTTATACAACACATGCACTGTCAATTAGCAATCACTCAGTAAATAGATTAATGTGTTATGTTTTATAACTAGTTAATTTTAGAGCTGCTTATGTTGGATCTGAGCCATTCGGGACATGACTGCGGTAGAAATTAATGGCTCAACACGTCTGCGCGCTGTCATCACGTGTCAACACTTTGACATTGAAGCTCTGAACCCAAACAAGATCCCATGTCCACTTGTCATCTGTGTTTTTTTACAGCATCTCCCAGTCTTTATTTAACGGGATACCCGTGGGTATATTCTGGGCCGGGGCTGTGGTTGGGGGAACTGCTACCTAGGCTGCTGTTGCTAGGTGTCTGATCGAGACTCTGTGTTGGTTTATTTCCATCGCTAAGGTAGCACCAGCAAAGCTCGAGACGTGAATAAATAAGATCAGGTTTCAGGGCCTCAGATCTCACCGCCGCTTCGTAAACTGAAGGGGGTGTAGCGAGGGAGGGAAAAAAAAGTGGGTGAGGGACATGGGGGGTGCTAGACGTGTGGTGTTTCATTAGGACACATCACATCCCTCTTGCTCTGAGCGGCACGATCCTAAAAAACCGTGGCCGACACCCTTGGCATCCTGCTGGGGCCGACGGAATTCCGGTCTGGTGAGAAGATCCACTGCTTAAGCCCTCTGATGCTTGCCGTTCACACACACACATAAAGAGCCTCTGTGGGTCTTCAGTTCAAGCTTTCGCAAAAGCTGCTTTGTCTCTATGTGTCTATCAGGGTGTGACTGTTTAAATGTACAGTATGTCAAACAGTTGTGAGGGTCAGATCACAGTTTAATAAACATCTGTCTTCCTTTGATTTCCCACCACTGGACATTGTCTCTTAATAGGTGAGGAATTCACATATAGTTTCTCATAACTCTAGCAGAAGAATATTTTCAAGTTGGCAAGACATTGCTTCAAATTAGGGCTGCAAAGCGATTAATCATGATTAATCGCATTCAAAGTAAAGGTTTGTGTTTACATACTATATGTGTGTGTACTGTGCATATTTATTATGTATATATAAATACACACACATACATGTATATATTGAAGAAAATATGTTAGATTCATGAATAAAATATTTATATTTTGTATATACATTTTTAAATATATACATGTAATATACACTGCATGCACACACATAGTATGTAAACATAAACTTTTATTTTGAATGCAGTTAATCGTGATTAAGCGTTTTGCAGCCATACTTTAAATATTAGATCCCATAAGCAAGTCCACGTGGAATCTGCAACCATAAAATTTCACAGAAAGCAGTTTTGCACCAAATGAACCTGTTTTACAGACGATGATGCATTTCCACAGTTGTTAAAGGGATAGTTCACCCAAGAATGTAAATTCTTATTTTCTTTGCACACAAAAAGTATTCTCGTAGCTTCATAACATTACGGTTGAACCACTGATGTCACATAGACAGTTTTAACAAGTCCCTACTAATTTTCTGGGCCTTGAACGTGTCAGTTGTGTTGATGTCTATGGAGGGTCAGAAAGCTCTCGGATTTCATCAAAAATATCATAATTTGTGTTGCGAAGATGAACGAAGGTATTACGGGTTTGGAACAACATGAGAGTGAGTACACTCTTAAAAATAAAGGTGCTTTAAAAGGTTCTTCACAGCGATGCCATAGAAGAACCATTTTTTGGTTCCACAAAGAACCATTTAGTCAAAAGTTCTTTAAAGAACCGTCTTTTTCTTACCTTTTATAATCTGAAGAACCTTCTTTCGCCACGAAGAACCTTTTGTGAAACAGAAAGGTTCTTCAGATATTAAAGGTTCTTTACAGAACCATTTAGACAAAAAGGTTCTTCTATGGCATCGTGAAGCACCTTTTTTTGTAATTAATGACAGAATTATCATTTTCCTTTAATATTATAAATACAGCACAGTGTTGGGCAAAGTTACTTTTAAAAGTAATGCATTACAATATTGCGTCACTCCCTAAAAACGAATTACTTTACTTAGTTACTTTTTATGGAAAGTAATGCATTACATTACTTTTGCATTACTTTTTAAATCTGGCCAAGACTTGCTTGTCTGTTTTTCATATAAAAAGTTTTATTTTTTTGTGTTATTTAACATTTTTAAGTATTGCAGGTTTGTGTCATATTCTAAGTTTGCATTTCACTGTTTTTATTCATTCTGAGGAATCCTTAATCTGTTTTTGCGCAAGTGAGATGAGAAATGCTTGTTGAGATTTAGTCTAGAAGTACAGTAACATCATATTCACAGCACATACAACGCCTCTGCACTTACTCCCAATTACGCTCAACATGGCAACACAAGAGCTGTCAGTCAATACATAGGAAAACAAACTAACTGCCATTACTTATTTGAAAAAGAAACTTTTTTCTTGTATTTTCTTGTAAATTAAAAAGAAATGCATTACTTTTCTAGTTACTTGAAAAAAGTAATCTGATTACATAACTTGTATTACTTGTAACTTGCAATGCGTTAACCCCAACACTGTGTGTGTGTATATATATATATATATATATATATATATAAGTTAAGTGTGTTTCTAATACAACAGCTGAGGGAGTGACAGCAAATTTGACACATCTTTCTCTTTTCTCACCAGTGTAATCAAACTCTTTTTTTTTTTTTCCTCCTTTGGAAAGTCATAGAAACATCAGATGGGTATACACAAAAAAATTCTTTCAGTTCACCACTATATAGAAGATTGGTCAACTACACTGTAAAAACAAAAAAAGGACTTTTTATAGTTGAAAACAAAGATTATTGAAGTATGTTTTACAAGCACATACTTTTTTAGTCTTTCTACTTCAAAATGACATATTTAATTCAATATGTTACTTGCTGTTTCTCTGTACTTTTGAGTGAAAATTGTTTCTCCAGTAATTTTTTTTTCAGTGATGAATTTAATTTCTAAAAAACTCTAGAAATGTGAAAAGGATCCACTGGAATGCCTGTCAATCATAATGTTTTCTCGCCACTTGCATGTTTGTTTATGAATTATTTATGCGTTAGCTGCAAATAAGAGTAACGGACTACTACTCTTAGTTCAGTTTAGTATATGTTACATCTTAAAATTCATTCTGCAGATTTCCCTTCCAAAATTAGTGCAGAACCAAAGTTGTGTCTGGGCTTGCCCATTAGCTGCAAAGACATTAACCAGCAAAAAAAAAATAATAATAATAATTAAAAAATAAATAAATAAACATTAAACTGCCTAAATTCTAATAAAACAATAATTAAAATTTATTTTAATTTAAAAAAAATTCAAATACTTATTTTTAACATTTATTTTAAATCTGTATAAGATATCACTGGAAAAGCAAAAGACTTGAGCTATCAGAATGTACTTATTCAGTCCTCTGGTTACACTGTCATCAAACACACACCTGTCTCGCCCGTCTTTATCGGCAATAACTATTCGCACCTCTCGACTATCTGTCTATCGTTAACAAAATACAAACTGATGGGTGGAGAACACGTTGCAATAAACGCCAAGAGTCACGTCTGTCACCATCATGCCCGCTCAGATGGACAGTTTCCAAATAATAGGTATGAATTTTAATTTCCTTCCACAAATTAGATCAATAATAAACTGAATAAAAAAAGACTTGATATAGATTTGACAAAATAATGGTATATAAAATCTATAACTTTCTATAAATGAAGTCATAAATAAGCTCCCAGCAGTGGTTCTGAACTGGTGGGCTATGATCCAAAAATATGCAACAATCTAGGTTGCAGATAGCAGGGAAAATGCAACTAACTGCATTAATAAATTCACAAAATCTTTACATATTTCAGCATATTTTGGCCTAAACTTTTTGATTTTGGTGCATTCAATCAAACTTGTATTTTCATAGTTTGTCACGTTTGACAAACTAAATGCCACCATGGGCAGGTTGTGGGACGTGTCCGGATTCTCAAAAATCATAAACAATACTACATCACATGCTACATTAAACATGGTTTATAGGTTGGTTGTGTTGGGTCACCACATGATAACAAGGTTCTGAAGCAAAACCACTGATCGACGTATATGATCCTTGAGTTTCACTCTTCTAGGGGTGAAAAAGTTCACATGAATTTTCATTTGAAGGGACCAAGTGGCAACTCCGGTATGGTCACACTTGCAAGACAGCACTAATTGCTGCGATGCAACTTAACTATGCGTCGGAAAGCGAGCATCCTGTTGACGTTATATCGTTAGTGCTTGATGTTGATTCCGCAAGAGCTAACAAAAGCCCGCTGGAGTCCTGTGATTAAAAGCCACCATTGTTTTCTCATTAGAGCTGCCAGGTTAGCAAAAGGTGTGAGCCGCGGCCCCTTCACGGGGATAGACCAACATTGAGATGGGGCCTAACAAACATCAAGCGGCACACCCCTTTCTGCAGGAACCTCAAAGCTTTAAATACAGAGGATGATCTGAAGACATCAGATTAATCATCTATCACATGAGACCAAATTAGAAGGCCTTAAAACTACTCCAGAAATATGTAGGTTGTGGATAGGTTCATCTGAATATTATAGAAGTTGGAAACACCTCCACATGTTCATCTAAGCTCAGGAGTCTCTGAAGAGGGAAAAAGGTGCAACACTCATGGGAGGGATCTTGACGTCTATCACATTGGCGCAGTGAGGGATCCAGACGCGCAGTGCGCGCTGCGCCTCTCCACAAGTGACAGCGCCAACACAACCTCAAGAGCACACTGGACCCACTGCAACAGTATCATCCAAACTATGATTTAGACACCGACCTGCCTTGTACAAAGTCATATGATGGAACTCCACAATCTTCTGGACTACATGTGGATCGTTTTTTTCCTAATCGGATTTACCCGCGTGTGTGTTTGCGAAGACGCGCATCTGAGGCGCTTTTAAAGATCTAGCGCTGCTGAAGTCTTTACTGGCGTATGGATTTGACTCAGTTCATTTAATCGGGAGATCACTACGAACTGGATTATCATTCAGGAGAACCCTGGATACGACATTATACCTGCGTTCCCACAATGTATGGAATAAATCAGCGCTGCTTGTACATGTGAGTATATTGACGTTTAGCTATATTTATAAGAGTTTAACATTAAAAATTAAGGTTGCAGATAGAAATGTTACTGTCTGGTGCTATAAAAGAACATTTGGGTTGGGCAATAAACTCCTTTTTTTAACTCTAAAGAACCATACAACTTAAGAACGCCGTGTAGTAAACATACATAACTTCTATTTCTTTAATTTTAATTCTTTGCTGAACTAAAAGTAACTTAAAATATTTTTTATGGGTCTTATGTATTGCATGATGCGCTAAAATATAATTTACATAGCATACGTATTTTATATTTAGCATATTGACTAACTTTTCTTATTTTTGTTCTGTTTTGTAGCTCTTTTCACTTCTTCGTGGTATGGTGTCACGCACAGGTAAATGTTTATTACATTTTACTTTGTTTCTTGTAACACGTCAAAGTGTGTCATAGGCTATTTATTGCACGTCTTTGGCAATAAGTGTAGTGAATTTTGTACCTTTTTGACTTAATTTTACGTCATGCTTTTATAGCAGGCTACATGTCAACGTTTTAAAACTGATCAACTTCATACAGTTTTAAAAACTGTAATACAACATTTGTTGATGAGGCTGATTAAAGTAGGATACGAGGTCAGTTTACATGTCGAGTGATTACAGCATTCTTATCAACATCGATTACTTATGAATTAAACTTATTTGAAATCATTTTGCGGCTGCTTTTAAGTTTGCTGAGGCCCTCTAGCGGGCCCAGAACCACTGCTCAACATTAGACTTAATTTTCTATCTCATGTTAGTCGTTCAGCACTCTATCGAGTCGGTTATACAGACTAACAGTAGATCAGTGCTCTTGCTGGCGTTTACAAAACGAAGAAGGTTTTCTATTCCAGCAACAGAGAGAGAAATACATGTGATCTTATTTTCCCTTTGCATCGAAAAGGGGGAGAAGAATCACCCTTCTCCTAATTTTAAGCAGTATGTGAGGGAACAGGGCTCACTGACGGACCAGCTGAGCCGGCGGCAGGTTCGAGTCTATCAGCTGTACAGCCGAACCAGCGGCCGACACGTGCAGATCCAGGGCAAGAGAGTGAGCGCCACCGCCGAGGACGGAAACACTTTCGGTGAGTCGGTCATTCATTTACAGTAATTAACTCACGTTAGGTTTCGGTGCAGATAGCGCTGTTTTCGCGGCTGATTGGTTTATTGGTTGAAAGGGGACTCGCTGATAGTTCAAACGACTTGTCTTTGCCTAATCGTTTCCCTTTTGTGCTGATTAGGATGTGTTAATTTGCTTCAAACAGCAAGAGGAAATGAGACTGATTTGACTAGCCAGGACTTATGGGATTTCAGGAACACACTGGGTTATGTGTGGAGTCAGTCATCTTGAAAATCATGATATTGCAGTATTCATGTAACTAAATAACAAATATACTGAACTACTGATAAATAATCTGCCTCATGTGGTAGATCAGCCTGATTACATGGGATTATGTCAACAAAAGTGACATAAGTAAAATAATGCTGAGCTAAACTGGCTATGTTTTTATTATGATGGTGTTATAGTCTATGGAAGTGATGAATGCTACAGTATTTTGTTTGTTGCTAACACTTGTGCTGAATTACAGCCAGACTTTATGTGGAGACGGACACCTTTGGAAGTCGTGTTCGGATCAAAGGAGCAGAAAGTGGCAGATACCTGTGCATAAACCGCAGGGGGAAGCTAGTGGGCAAGGTATGTACTGTCCTTGTCATCTTACTTGAAGATTTCTGAGGAAAAATAATTCGATTTTTTGCTGGGGGCAAGTGTAGCAGATTTTTGAGCCAATTGGATTTTGCATGGGATCCAAAAAAATTTAATAATTAAGTTGTACCACTGTTGTAGGGTAAAAGTGTTAAAAGAGTTTTCAAATTGGGGTCTGGCAACCCCCAGGGGCCCACAATGGTGAAGAGTTTAGAGAAAAACTGTTTAAAAAGTGTAAAAATAAATAAATGGCAACAAAATAAGATAAAAATAAGCAATAAAGACAGATATAAATAAATAATACAAAATTGGATTAAATAATTAATAAAATAATATATAAACAAAACACACACACACACACATATATATATGCTAATAAGCTAACAAAAAACAGATAAATAATAAATAAATCAAATTAAATTATAAATAAACACAAATTAGATTAAATAATTAATAGAATTAGATTTAAAAGATTAAAATAAGCAAATAAAAACAGATAAATAGATAAATAAATCAAATTAAATAATAAATAAATAAATAATAAAAAAATAATTAAATAATTATTAAAGTAATATATAAATATCACACACACATAAATGCTAAAATTTTAATTCAATTATATGGATTAAAATAAATAAGTAAACAAAATTAGATTTATTTATAATTTACTTATTTATTTATTAATGAATTATTTATTCATAAATTAATGAATAAATGCAAAATAAAAATCAGCTTAAAATGCCCATGGATCACTATGGTGTGCTAAGGTGCCGTGAAAAAGTTTAGAGAAAAAAATCCAAAATTAAAAACGAAGAAAAAAATGGATTAAAAATCAGATTAAAATAAGCAAATAAAAACAGATAAATGAATAATAAATAAACCTAATGAAATAATAAATAGTTAAATAAATACAAAATTAGATTGAATAATTATTAAAATTATATATAAATATATTACACACACACACATAAATAAATGCTAAAATTTCAATTGAAATAGATAAAAATATTTATTTATTTATTTACTTATTTATTTATGAATGCAACGTGTTCAACTGTTCTCAAAAAGAGCCATTTTTTCTTAGTGTGAAGAACTTTTTAAACATCTAAAGGACCTTTTGTGGAATGGAAAAGTTCCATGGAACTATCAGTGCCAATAAAGAACCTTTATTTTTAAGAGTGTATAGTACAGATATACATATTTGGGTATGAGGATGATCATATTTCTAAAAGACTGAAACTCCCTTCTTTAAAGCGTGGTGACAGAAATCTAAATTTGGTCAGATCAATCAAATCACATCTTCCATGATAATTTGCTTTCATTTAATTTTTAATTTAATTGGCCACTCCAAACTCATATGATTGTTTACTGTTAAAAATAAAAGGAGTTATCAAAATGCCAAAGCTGCTTTTTTCAATACAAAACTCACTGCCTGTGCAATGTTGTGATGGGTGAGGCCGAGCAGGACATATAGATAAACAACTAGACAGTGTGAATGGCATCTAGAGGACAAGTGAAGGTCACTGAGACTTGACTGCCAGGCCTGTGGAGGAAAACAGCTTTCACACCCATTCTGTGTTTAGTCAGATGTTAAGCCGCTTCTTCCTTAACGGAAGTGGAAAAAATGTCTTCAGCGCTGTGGATTTGCTGTGAGAGCAAGCGCTGGGACAACTAGATGGAGACACTGAGGGCATGAAGTGACCGTGTTGAGAGATGAGGGCACAGGGAGCGGGGAAGAATAAATAATAATGGGTCAAAACACTGCTTATATAAGATCCGAACCATTTGAAAGCACTTTGAATTTCTTTTGGAAATACTAAACAAACTACTAAAACAAAGACTGATCATGGTGGCTGCCATGTTGAGATCACATGACCAGCGGTCACTTGTAGTTAAAGGGGGTTCACCCAAAAATGAAAATTCTGTCATTAATAAGAGCTTTGCTCATCTTCAACACAAATTAAGATATTTTTGATGAAATCAGAGAGCTTTCTGACCCTGCATAGACAGTAAGTTCAAAGACTAGAAAGGTAGTAAGAACACCGTTAAATTTTGAGTCTAAAGTTCATTAAAGTAACATGTGGCTTCTTCTCTCTTTCTCACAGCCTAATGGCAGAGGAAGGGATTGCATCTTCACAGAGATCGTCCTGGAGAACAACTACACCGCTTTCCAGAACGCTAAATACGAGGGCTGGTACGTGGCCTTCAGCAGAAAGGGTCGGCCCATCAAGGCTTCCAAAACCAGGGAGAACCAGCGGGAAGTTCACTTCATCAAGCGCCTGCACAAAGGACCGCTCCCCTTTCCAAACTCGGACCAACCCAAACACTTTGAGTTCATCAGCTTTCCACCGACCCGCCGGGCGAAACGCAACAGAAAGTCCCACTCCGCTTCCTAACACCGTGCCACACAAACTGTTTTCCTGTTAATAATAAGAAGAGGCAGCTTTATTTTTTATATATTTTCGTACTTAATGGACTTGAAAAAGCCAGCAACACTGAATGGATGCTCATTTTAAAGGGGTGACTTGTAAATATGGTAAGATAGTAAAAGAGAATGTATATATTTAATTAAGGTGGTATTTGTATGTGTGTTGTGTGAGCATTTTGTAAAGACTTTAAGACAATGTGCTCAATATTAAACACAATAAAAGAGCAATTTCCCTTTGAGGGGAACGAAAACGTGAAATGAAATATAAATCAACATCCGTTTCAACCAAAGATGTTTGACATTACCTCATGTGTCTGGGATAGAAATAAATAAATGTGAGTCTTCAAATGATTCTAGCAATTGTTTGCTATCTGGTAATGTACCTTTAACAACCAAACGTTTGAGGTCAGTAAGATTAGGCTATTATTGTTATTATTATTATGAATACTTGAATGACAAAGATGGGCAAATCAGCACATTAAAATGATTTCTGAAGGATCATGTGACATTGAAGACCGGAGTAATGATGCTGAAAAGGTATCTTTCTTACTTGCTGAAGGCCAACAGCACCACCAGTCCAGACCTCAAGAAATTATAACCAGTCATTTTTCTCAATTCACCCGCCAGTAATTTTAAACCTTGTCTGCACGTTTTCATGCACGAAATGAAGGCATTTTAGTAGGATTTTGTGGGAGGCTGCAACCGGAAACACAGAAGTAAACTTTTTTCGCGCCTTAAACAAAGCAGCATGAAATATACGTTGGCAGAATGTCTAGGGACAAAGTTAATGTACCTGACTGTAGATAAGGAGAGAAGAGTGAACGGACACGTTTAGAAGCAGCTCTCTGCTGCCACCTGCTGCCCTGATTATGACACTGCAGGCACATTCAAGTGCTCAGCGAGACACAGGCAGAGCTGGGTAGATTGCTCACAAATTGTAATCCATTACTGATTTCAAAATACACGACAAAAACTGTTGTCAGTAACGTAATTCATTACATTACACATTTTAGGTAATATAATCAGACTACTTTTAGATTACTTATAGATTACTTTTGACCTAACACATTTATCACATTGATTTGAACAGGATAATATTGTACCATAATGATGTCAAAAAACAGTAAACATGTGCATTAAACATATTATATCAAGGTTTATCAAACTGGGGTTCGTAAGGGAACTGCAGGGGGGTTGTGAGTTTAAAGGAGAAGTCCACTTCCAGAACAACAATTTACAGATAATGTACTCACCCCCTTGTCATCCAAGATGTTCATGTCTTTCTTTCTTCAG
>JAHKKF010526116.1:6717-22340 GCA_019740295.1 Labeo calbasu
TTGTTTGTTTGTGTATCTGGGTGGGTTTTGGTGCTGCATAAAAAAACGTCATTTGCTCGTGTGTGTGTCGTACTGACTTCCATAGTATTGTGCGTGGGGTTCCTGTAGGCTTCTGTGTACTGTGATAAGAGGAGAGGAAATCCTGTCAATTCCCTCTCGGCCTCAGATTTTTTTTTTTCCTGACCTTTTTTCTAACCTCTGATCTAGCTTATTGCCGCCCATGGCGACCGATGCTGTTTGGAATATAATCATATAAAAATGCATATCCATTAAATGCACCACTTTTCTGTTTCCTACTGACTGAACCAGTCACAAACATGCATAAGAGAGTCATCAAAATTCTCTCTCTAAAGCTCAAGGATTGTCAATCCATCTCAAACCAGTTTAGGCGGTTATTTGTTCATCTAATGTTGTGTTTGTCCTCCTCAGGTGAAATGGACCATGGAGGTGCTGTGTTACGGCCTGACGCTCCCGCTGGATGGAGACACGGTTAAGTTGTGTGTGGATGTCTACACAGACTGGATAATGGCCCTAGTGTCTCCAAGAGACTCCATACCCCAGCCCATCATTAAAGAGCCTAACCTCTACGTCCAAACCATCCTGAAACACTTGCACAACCTTTTCCTGCCCAGGTGTGTTTGGCTTATGCTTTCAGTTACCCATGATGCACAGTGCACAGTGCACATAAACTCCTTCATGACTGCATTGATGAACACTTAGGGCCCTATGGTTTCCGCGAATTGCGGAATCCAGTCATAAAAACGGAATTTACAGTTTAATGTGGAATGTCACGGAATTTGTCAAAGGTTACACCTTAATCAAAGTGTGATATGAACTAATATTTGTAAATATTAATCCGCAAAACAACTATTTAAATACGAATTTTGCATGTCTCTGTGTTAATGAATGGCACAGACATGCGGCTTTGTTTACTAGACTGAAGCGTGCGGTTAGCATCTGCCGTTTCACTAAATGAGGACATAAATACATGAACAACATCTCTAGAACTGCTTACTTTGTGAGCACTTTATAGTTTTATTTGAGTAAAACTGTCGTCATATCATATACACACATAAATGTAAAGGTACTCTTGGCAACCCGTCAAAATAAATGTTCGGTTTAATGTGAAGACATTGTGGCATTACTATTGTTCAGCAGAATGTACGTAATACTACTGCTAAAATTATTGAAGCCTTATTTTTAAAGAATATATCATATATTTTTTCAATGTTTTAATTTTTATAGCAAATCCCTTTTATTTGCCAAAAATAAAATTTGTTTAATTTTCACTAATTAAAAGATAAATGAAATTAAGGGTTTAACTTCATTTTACAACCAAAAAAAAGTAAATACACAACACAGAATTTATGAGAAATATAAACATTTTACAAGACTATTGTAAGAATAAATGAAACTTGTTTTTATGCATTTAAATAATCAGATATGGTAAAACACAGAATTTCACACAAACATTTCATAAGGCCCTAAACATGATTTATTTATTTTTTTAATCTTTTAATAAACTGATGTTAAATTGTTTAAGTTTCATGACTTTAATCAATAAGACTTAATAAGACATGCTTTTTGATTAATACAATTTAATTTAACCATTAAAAAGGAGTCCAAAAAAATTAAAATGGAAAAAACGGAATTTGGGAAAAAATGAAACATAGATTTCCTAAACAGTGCATACTGCATGTTTCATACTGTACACTTTGCACAATCATTCAAACATTAGTATGCTACGTCGATGTTGTGATATTTATTTCAATGAGCTGTGTCCATCATCTTGTGAAATAAAAAGCAGTCTAGTGTAGTATAGTGCTTCCTGTTTGTGCGTCATGATTTTGAATATACATGCTTCTTTCTTTCAGACCAGAGCACTTCAGCCTGGTGCACTTTAAATTGTGTCAGCAAGTGCTGTCTGCAGTGCAGAAGTTGGCACGTGACTCGTCCGGCATGGCCAGAGAGACGTGGGAGGTGCTGCTCCTCTTCCTGCTGCGCATCAATGACACGCTACTAGCCCCGCCCACTGTGGGAGGTGCGTACATCAGCCGTGGATAAGCACAGTGATGTTCCTTTAGAATAGTTAACTATTTTAAACTAGATATAACATTGACTGACAAGCAAATGAGAGAAGGTGCACGTTTTGCATCTAAACAAACTGAATGTGCGTGCAGTACGCAAATGAATCTCCTTTGATGTAATTTTGTTTCCTGTTTTAAGATAATAAGCACAGAACTGTCTAAAATTCTGTTTTTTTAAATCAATCACACATGATCAAATCAATATGAGAGTTTATTAAAGAGATTATATGCTAAAATATCAACCAATCATATTTTAACTTCAGTTATTACAAGTACAGTTCTACAATACATTTTTAGCTATTGAGCAAAAACAAGCTGCACATTTCTGCTTTTAAAGTGCATTTCCCAGTTGTCTGAAAGTGCTGTAATGTCCCTCATTGTTTTTCTAAGCAAAACTGGAATAAAAGTCAAAATGTCTGGCCATTATGCCACTAGTGCTGCCGATAAAGCTGAACATGTAGATGCAGACTGGCTGACAGGTATCGCTGGTTGTCTCTCCTGTAGGTGGAATAGCCGAGAAGCTGGCAGAGAAGTTGATCAGCGTGCTGTTTGAGGTTTGGTTCCTGGCCTGCACGCGCTGTTTCCCCACGCCGCCCTACTGGAAGACGGCCCGAGAGATGCTGGCCAACTGGAGACATCACCCTCCGGTTGTGGAGCAGTGGAGTAAAGTCATCGCTGCTCTCACTTCTAGGTACTGTAGGCCTGCATATTAGCTGCAGCTTTATTTCTGTTTTTTTATTTATAGTTTATTTAACAGGAACAACACAGAATATCACTACTGCACCGTATTGAGCAGCAGATATATGCTTCTAGCTGATAGCTTGGACTTTGGCCCTTTCATTGTTAATGCACTTGTCTAGATAGTAAATTTATATGCGCAGTCAGAGCTGCAGCAAAGTGGGTAGGACACTTGTTTTTAACACACGGTCATTTGTGTTTTCAGAAACGCAGGTTAAACTCCTGTACTTTAGAGGCAGCAAGCTCAAAAAAGAAAAATTGTGTAACAATTTAATCATACAAATTGAGATTGCACTGTATGAACTCAAAATTCATTAAAAAAATATCAAAACAGAAATTTGTTTTAAAGTAACTGTCCTGCAGTTTGAGTTGAAAAATTTGTGCTTTTGCACATTCTTAAAAGGATAGTTCACCAAAAAAATAACAACAACAAAAAATTTCAAACATAAAATTAAAAAACACAAAAACAATACAGTTTTCTGTCCCTCTTCTGAAAGTACAGGTAACCAAAACTTAGAAGATCCAAAAAGGTCATAAAGTTGACACCAGAGAGTTTGAAACAAATGTAAATGTTTTTACCTCCTTTATTTTTATTTCCTACCTTTCTGATTTTTAAAAAAAGATTTTATGTAAAGAACTTTTACCACTTTATATGAAATGTGTTGTATAAATAAATTTGCCTTGCCAAAAAAAAAAAAAAAATCATACCTGGTAGTATTTACCTGTTTTTGCATATTCATTGAGTCACCCACATGATCATATACACCGTATGAGCCACATCGTAATTTTGTTCTTCATGTTTTAAAAATTTGGTGGCTTAATGTGAGGAATATTCCATAAACTATTAAGAATGATAACAAATCCTGTTCTTCAGAGACCGCAAGCTCAAAAAAGAAAATGATTAATTGTAGAACAATTTAATCATACAAATTGAGATTGCACTGTATGAACTCAAAGTTCATTGAAATATCCCAAAACAGAAATTTGTTTGAAAGCAACTGCATTGTCGTGCAGTTTGATTTGAAAAATTTACTTTTGCACATTCTTAAAGAGTTCACCAAAAAAAACAAACAAACAAACAAAAAATGTAAATAACATAAAATAAAAAAACCACCAAAAATTACTGAAAGTGCAGGTAACCAAAAAGGTCATACATTTGACACCAGTGAGTTTGAAACTGAATTTTTCACAACAGGATGTTGCTATATAGCTATTAATTTGGATGAATTTACTTTTATATTCATGCATTTGACAGCTTCTATCAAAAGCGACTTATATTAAGCTATGCGTGTTATCAGTGCATGCATTCTTTTGAAATTGAATGACATGACCTTGACATTGCTAGCACAGGAATTGATAAAACAGACAGCCTTTTTACTAATGTCGATGCTTTTGTTTGTTGACCTTCGCCTTATTTGCTTTGTTGTTCACACAGGCTGCTGCGGTTCATGTACGGCCCGTCCTTCCCTCCGTTTAAAGTGCCAGAGGAAGATTCCAGCCTCATTCCCGCTGAGATGGACAACGACTGTGTGGCTCAGACGTGGTATCGATTTCTACACATGCTCAGGTCTGCAGTCAAACTGACGTCATTTGCTTACTATCCCAATCCGCTGGATCCATTCCGATCATAAGTACTTACCTAAGTTGTTTGTTTATTTCTCTCCTCTTCAGTAACCCCGTGGATCTGAGCAATCCCGTCATAGTGAGTTCCACCCCAAAGTTTCAGGAGCAGTTGTTGGGGGGAAACAGCGTTCCTCACGAGGTCATTCAGCACCCCTGCCTCAAACAGCTGCCTCAGATCTTCTTCAGAGCGATGAGGGGCGTCAGCTGCCTCGTGGATGCTTTCCTCGGTAAGATTTGCGTGCCAAAGCCCTCTTAAGAAATGCATTGGTTTTTTGGATGCTACTGTGGTTGTATTACCATGATAGTCCATAAAGTAGCATGCAAATACCATGGTAAATTGATGTTGTGATTATTCTGTAACACCTCTTCATATACACATTATTTTATTGCACTACGTTTAAATTTCTGATGTAAATTATATTGCTCAGAAAATATTGTCAAAGCTCAATCCATTTTGGAGTATTTATCCAAAGTAAAGTTCTGTACTTTATAGCATTTAAACTTGTTGCTCATCATGGAAATAATCAGGAAAGCTGGCATGACCTTAAAACACCATTCAACCAATAATCTCAGTTGTTGTTTTAGTGTTTTTGGTTTGATTTTTCGAATTATTTGATTTGAATTTCAGTCGCAGTGATGTATGCACACCACCTTTGACTGTTTTTCCATTTCTAGGTGTTGCTGTTTGTAAGAAACTCGAGTGTCGTGAAACTCTGCCCTCTTCTGGTACTCACACAACTATGCAGTTCTCTCATTGTCAATCTTAGCCCTTTTTTCACTGACATGGTGACATATACGTAAATATGAGGCAGCACAACTGTTTTGATAATCAGAAATGTTTCTTGAGCAGCAAATCAGCATATTAGAATGATTTCTGAAGGATCATGTGACACTAATGATGCTGAAAATTCAGCTTTGATGACTGGAATAAATTACATTTTGCAGCGCACTTGCATAGAAAAGAGCTAGTTTGAATTGTAATAATAATTACAGTTTTTACTGTATTTTCGATTTAAATAAATGGGGCCTTGGTGAGCAGAAGAGACTTCTTTTAAAAACCTTTAAAGAAGGTTCTATTTAAAGAACCTCTAATCATTACATCAAAGCCAGATTGTAATCATAAAGTAGCTGCATTAAATTACATTGGATGTTAAAATATATTCTCAAAACTAGGAACAGCAATTGCAACGTGATATATTTGACTCGATCGTTATTCTTGAGTATCAGCACCATTTCGATGGAAAAAGGGCATCAATCAGTCTACAAAGGACGTTGTGGCTGTAACTTTATTCTGAAAGCAGACACAGTCTGTTTTAATGGATTTTTGGTTTAATTATAAGTTCGAGCATGTTCAGGCATTTAGAAACAGAACTTAACACTGAATAGAAAATCAGCTTGATTTGATTAATTTCATCATACTTGATACGCTTCCGTCCGCTGTTGAATGCAGCAATTAGTTCTTGTTTTTAAGTGGCTATTTAGTCAAAATTCATCCTGAGAGTGAATATAATGAGCGAAATGTCTGACCTTCCACTGTTTTTGTGACCAGACCGTCACATCACAGTGTAGTTAGTTGTGATTGTTATTAATCTTATCTCCACATGCTCAGCGGTTTGTTCACATAGCCTGACATGTTGTGTTCATACAAGTTCTTAACATTTCTTCAGAGGTCTTGTTTTATGTTTCCTCAGGGGTCACAGTGTCTAGGAGCAATATTCGAGACAGACTTCCCTCTATAGGTACACTAAACCTGTCCAAACCCAATCAGTTAGTGACTAACCGTGGGCTTACTACCCAACACACTGATTCTGGAAGTGTTTGGGTGCAATAGAAGGGCTGCAACTCGCACATCCTGATTAGGGACAGAAATAAAAATCATTTCCAAGCTGGAGTTTACAAAATTATGTTCATATGTTGTAATTCTTCCTTTTTTGAGGTTACTGTGTAACCAAATTTTTTTCCACAGGTGTTGCTGTATCTCGGAACCATTTTCGAGACAGACTCCCATCTTATGGTATTTGATAACGCGCCTCTGACTAATCAAGAGGGAGTTTGATGAGGGTTGTAGATTTTGCAAGGTGTTTGGTTTATACACAAGCACTTTTAGATCAAAAGTCCTTGTGTGTTGTGGTAATCAATTATCAATTGTTAATTACCTTGTTAATTGTCTTGTTTTTGCTCCCATGCAAGAGTAAATTGTTGCCCAGATTGAATGTGAACATACTTATTGGCTGGTATCCAGTCTGCCTCTATTCCACCTGTCATTTATATAGACACCAAACTGGCGTTTAAATTTTAAACTTTGATTTAAAGATCTCATGAAATTAAAATGTATCATTTAGTTGCTGTCTGTAGCTTTGAGATTCTAGATCAAAATTCAAAATTCAAAATTCAAAATTCTAGATTATCCTACACATATGCAAGTTTAAAATTTCTTAAATAAATTTAGATTAAATTAAATTATTTAATTAATTTAATTTTGCATTTTAAAATCTTAAAAAAAGCTTACATGTAAATTTAAATCTATAAATATATGGCACAGATGGATGTATACATGATGAAATGGCTCTAAAATATCAGCTTTTCACTTACAAACAACAATTAATAAACTCAGTAGCTTTAAATCTGTCTGTGGAGCTTTCTGGAACCTAAAATGTCAAAGAGGGAGACATGGTTTCTTGTGCCAGCCAATCAGTATGTGCACAGAGGTTTTAGGCAAATAACCAAATTTGAATGCAGGGTTTTCCAGCATTTACTGCCAATCAGCTGCTGAGCTGGGATCTGTATGGTAATGCATCACTGATGCTGATGTCTCTGTTTCTAGTGGAGTGTGTGTCTGTTTGCATTTCGTTTGAAATGCTGTGAACAGGTTTCACTCGCGTTATAAGCAAAACGCAATCATGGACTTTCAAAACAAGTCCTAATTAAGAACTTAACACACAATACCTAAGAGTTCTGAAATTTAAGGATTAGAATTAAAATGCAATCTTGTTTCCAACCCTTTCTCACTTTACATTAAGTGTCGTTTGCAAACTTTAATTTCAAGAAGAAAATAGTGAAACAATGGCTCATAATGCGAGGGACGTCTGTGTTTGAATTCAAGAGTATTATTTGTGGATTAAAGGAATAACTCACCCAGAAATGAAAAGCATTTACTCCCAATCATGACAGTTTAACCTGTGACATTCCTTCTTCAGTGGAGCACAAAAGGAGATGTTTAGCAGAATGTTCATGCTGTTCTTTTTTCCATGTAATGAAAGCAGACATTGATCAGGACAAAAAAACAACAATATAGAAGTAGATCTATGTATTTGTGCAATGCACTTAAGTTATCTGTTGACAGTTTTATCATCTTAGCTTAGTGAGAACCAATGGCATCTGACGGCTTTGAAGTGAAAACCTGTTAGTGTTCCACTGATTGAAAGTCATACAGGTTTAGAACTACATGAGGGAGTGTAAATGATGATTAATTTATTCTTTTGGGTGAACAATTCCTTTAAATTGGTGAATGTTGCACTACTGACCCAATCAGTACTTGCCATGAAGCATCATGGATATACATGTTCATTCATTAAAGTGTTTTATCCAGCAAAGGGTTCAAAATATGCATTTTTGTTTAGTGATTGTGTTTTACAGAGCTGAATTGTTTGGCCTTGCTGATGGCGTTGAAATGGCAAAATCCAAGAAGTATCTTACGTTTGATTGTCTAAATTGATGACGCAACATCTAAAAAGCCTTTTTCGTTTTGCATTTTCTCATATTTTAGGGCTGAAATGGATCTGCTGAGATATTGTCCTGCAATTAAATAAACGCTGGGCATGTTGGCAGGTGCTTTATGGCTGAATATGTGTCCAGACGTGATCTCTGATGTGTCGACGTATTCTCTGACGCGTCATTGGATTTAATTCTTTGGTTTTCTTGCTTCTTCACCTGGTTGATTTGTCTCACAGGTATTTCCCGGCCCCGGTCAGACAGTGCTCCGCCCACACCTGTCAATCGGCTCAGTATGCCGACGCCCACAACGACAACCAACACTACACCCCCTCATAATCGCAGGCACCGCCCCACCGCTGTGGCCAAGACAACCAGCAAAGCCTCAACGGTATGAGCATGAAAAACAGAAACCCTACCTTCCATTTTTTGGTTATTATCCTGTTTCACTCAGAAATTAATTCCCTTTTATGTTGACTGCGTAATTTACTCTCCGCTCCACAGACTGGTCAGACCAAAGTGTCGCACCAGCCGTCATCCACATCCCCTCTCTCAAGCCCAAACCAGACGAGCTCCGAGCCGCGGCCGCTGCCGGCTCCGACCCGGCCAAAGGTCAACAGTGTGCTGAATCTGTTTGGCCAGTGGCTGTTTGATGCTGCGCTGGTTCACTGTAAACTCCACTCTGGCCTGAGCAGAGACAGCAGCATGACCGGTAAGACTGCAATACGTGTTATAATCAATACTAAGTCACCCCGTTTTCATTTGTTTTCATTTCTCTACTTATTTTACCTGTTGAGGGTGTTTTTAATTTCCTTTTCATTACACAATATTCCTACCTGCAAGATTGTACACATTCAGGGTTCGTCTCCAATGTTGTTACACTAGCTAGATGCTGTGAAGCAGTCATTCTGAATTTTGAGATCTTGCAAATCTAGTAAGTTTTAATGTTGTGGATTTTAATGTATGTATGCAAACATCCTGATCTGATTCGCCACACATAGAGACCTTAAATTACATTTATATTTCAGTTTAATAACAGCAAATTGCATTAATGTAGCTCAAACAGCAGAGCATGGTGCAAACAAAGCCATGGTCTTGTGTTCAATTTCCAGTTAAAATGTAAACATTAATGCAATGTAAGTCGCTTTGGATTTAAAGCGTCTCCCAGATGCATAAATGTAAATGCAGAATTGCTTAAATTCAGTGAACACTATATTTTGTAAAATATTTTGTCAAAATTCACAGTTTTGAAAACTGAAAAATCATTGATAAATCATAAAAGATTTTGAAACTGTCCCAAATACTTCTGTTAAATGTATAATTTATCCAGAAATTACGATTTTCTGAAAATATACTTACCCTCAGGTCATCCCAGATGTAGATGAGTTTGTTTCTTCATCAGATTTAGAGAAATGCAGCATTCCATCACTCGCTCACCTCTGCAGTGAATGTCAGAATGAGAGTCCAAACATCTGATAAAAACATCATAATAATCCACAAGTACACTCCAGTCCAACATCTTGAGAAGACAAAAGCTGAAACATATCCATCATTAAGACGTTTTTAACAAAAATACCTCTCCTTAATCCATAATAACACTTCCTACAGTGGAAAAAGTGGTCTGGTCTGACTCAGGAGAGAAATCTGCACAGATCAAGCGCTGTTTACAAGCCAAACAGCTCTAAACAAATGTGGCTGGATTTTGATGTGAGATGGACTTTTTCACTGGAGGAAGCGATATTATGGATTATGGACTCCGCGGTTTCCGCTTTTGGCTTCTCATTTCTAATTGATGGACTGGAGTGGTGTGGGTTACTTGTGGTCTATTGTGATGATTTTATCAGCTGTTTGGACTCTCATTCTGACGCCACCCATTTACTGCAGGGGATTCATTGGTGAGCAAGTGATGCAGTGCTATATTTCTCCAAATCTGATGAAGAAACAAACTCATCTGAGGGTGATTAAATTCTCAGCGAATTTTCATTTTTGCCTGAACTATTCCTCAAATTGGACATGATAGTTGTCAAACAAGTATCAGTCAGTTAATTGAAATTGTCTATCACTTGTTTTTACATGTATGTTAAGTGAAAGTAGATTCATGATGTGTTAACATTCAGCTTTCTAATATGGTTAGGTTCGTTTTCACTCATGGCAGCTATTGAGAATGTGTGTCATTAATCTAGTCTTATTTTTTATGTAGTGAACTGATTGAAATCATTCTGTGGAGTTGTTAATAGCATTGCGTACATCTTTTCCTTACTTGCATTGTTTTTGTTCAATTTTCATTTTTGCATGATGGGTAACTGAAATTTTTCAATGGTCTCCCTGTGTCTTTAAAAGCACAAAAGCAGAACGAAACGTCTGAATAGTTTACTGAACTCTACTACTGCTGTTCTTTGATTTGTTTCCATTTTATCTCTGTTATCTTGCAGCAACATTTTTCCAAATTCTTCTTTCTTATAAATCTTGTAAGTAGGAACACAAGCTTTACCAGTTGCAGTTATTTGGTTCATTTCAGTTTGTTTACTTCAATCTTTTTCGTTTTCTTTCGTTGACACTGTCACTCGTCCATTGTTGCAGTACTTGTTTTCTTGGGGCAAGAGACTTGCGCATACACTGCTTGAGTTAAAGGTCCGGGGAGTGTTTTGACTGCTGCCCAAATCTCATCGGCTCAACTGCAACAAATATTCAGGATCCTGAGGTGGGACGAGACCACCGACGCGCCGACGTTTTCCGAGCGTCACGTGACCCGAGAATGTTTGTTGCGCTTGATCCTTCTCCTCGATTCAACTTACCCGCCATCATTAAAACCAGTTCCTACCCATACCATCTCCTGAAGGACCTCTACTAACTGATCTTCTCCAAAGAAACACACCAACCAATCTTATTTTGAGTTTTTGCCCAGCGTTGATTTGACAGCTTTTGTTTTTTACGTTAGCCTTTGATTAATTTCCTCCGTTTTCATTGGTTCTCTTTATGTTTTGTATGGATATTTCTGCATGTCGTGGTTGTTGGTGCAATTCGTTTCAGCCATATTGTGCCTTATTGTCTTAATTTAGGATGCTGGACTTTAGAAATTGGCCTTTAATCAACGTTTGTCTGACATGAAATCCAACTGACATGCTCTGATAACAGGGAGACTGACCAGGAGATGTCAAATAGCGTGTTCTGTTCTGTCTCGAGCCGCTAGCGGGCAAACCCGATTGAACGTTATGGCGCCGCAATGCGATTTCGTGTGATCCGAACAAGACTGTTTCCTCCAAATAGATACAAACGTGCTGATGAAGCAAAAGTCCCATTAGATTAGCACTCGCTTCCTACAGTAAATGAAATTATGCAGATGTCCTGTAAAACAAATGTAATAAGCTCTTGTGGAAGGATAAATCTTCTGTAACTTCAATATTTATAGGTGTACGTGACTTTATCACTACCGTAGTATTTTAATCAGAAGTTTGATTAATGCTGATTTTTTTTTAAATGTTTTTAAGCAGCAAATCAGCATATTAGAATAATTTCTGAAGGATCATGTGACACTGAAAACTAATGATGCTGAAAATTCAGCTTTGCATCACAGTAATAAATTACATTTGACAATATATTTAACATGGAAATTGCTATTTTAAATTGTAATAATATTTTAGAATTTTTACTGTATTTTTGAAAAATAAATGCAGCATTGGTGAACATAAGAAACTGATGTTCAAAAACATTCAGAAATCTTAACTGTTCCAAACCTTTGGCCGGTATTGTAAATATTTAAAGAATGAACATTTAATTGTCAGAATGTCCAACATTTTTATTTCTCAGAATGTTATATGCATTTTAAGATTTAGTTGTCTCAGTGCTTCTGCATATTTTGCATGTGTAATAAAACTTCATGCAATTTATACAGTAATTATTGCTATTGAACTAAAGATGTGAGTTGGTAGTTTGATGTAGTAATAATAATAATAATAATTATTTAATAATTATTGTATTAAAGCTAGTTAACTATACTATTTTATATTATATTCAAACAGTATTCATCATAATATTTTTTTTATAATTATTGTTACATTATTTTATAAAAGCTAATTAACTATAATAAGTTTTTATGTATTAAAAGTAAAACTAATATTCAGTTCAATCAAGTCAAATATTAATGTAGCAGTTTTACAGAAAATCATGACGTTGATGTTTAGAACATCTTAATATCTTCATGCCTTTCATTCGAATTGAGCTAATTAGAGCAAAGGATTCGTCGTTTTTTACTCCACTACCTGTCTGAAGATCTCTTTGTCGGTAATCCCTGTCTTGGCCTTCTGCGGTTTGCATGTGAAAGCATCACTGAGTGTTTGCGCTTGTGTCTCTCCCTGTCTGTCTCTCTCTGTCTTTCTCTCTCTCTCTCTCAGCCCTGGCGACTCAAGCTGGAGTTGAACTGAGACGTAAAGGGTCTCAAATGTCCACGGACACCATGGTGTCCAACCCAATGTTTGACGCCAATGAGTTTCCCGATAATTACGAATCCGGTCGAGCTGAAGCGTGCGGGACGCTGTGCAGAATCTTCTGCAGTAAGAAGACTGGAGAGGAGATACTTCCCGTGTACCTGTCCAGGTAATTGCCTCTTCAGTAATTACACCAAAAGGGACATTAATAGTGTTACAAAAGATTTCTATTTCAAATAAATGCTGTTCTTTTGAACTTTCTATTCATCTGTGAATCATGAAAAATAAAATGCATCACAGTTTCTACAAAAATATTGTGTAGCACAACTGTTTATAACATTTATAATAATTAGAAGTGTTTTTTAAGCAGCAAATCAGCATATTAGAATGATTTCTGAACGATCATGTGACACTGAAGACTGGAGTAATGATGCTAAAAATTCAGCTTTGATCACAGAAATAAATTTCATTTTAACATATATTCATATAGAAAACTGCTATTTTAAATCACAATAATACTTCACAATTTTACTGTACTTTTTGATCAAATAAATGCATCCTTAGTAAGCAGAAGAGACTTTTTTCAGAAACATTAAAAATTGTAATTCTTCCTAACTTTAGTGTAACTAAACAAATTAACCTCTATTCTGTATCTGATGTTTCTGTCAGGTTCTACATGGTCCTCATCCAGGGTCTTCAGATATCGGACTTCATTTGCAGGCCAGTTCTAGCCAGCATCATCTTGAACTCTTCGGCTCTGTTTTGCTCTGATCTCAAAGGGATCAATGTTGTGGTTCCTTACTTCATATCTGCACTGGAGACCATCCTACCGGATCGGTGAGCGATGCTTTCTGATTTCGGAGAAGTCGGATCCAAAATATGTCTACACGCTCAATTTTGAATGCATGTTTATTCTGCGCCAACAGAGAGTTGTCCAAGTTTAAGTCGTATGTGAACCCCACTGAGCTGAGAAGAGCTTCCATCCATATCCTGCTGTCCATGCTTCCTCTTCCTCACCACTTTGGCAACGTCAAATCAGAGGTAAAAAGCTTCAGATCTGGGTTTAGCATCTAGAAATTTTCTCTGTAATTTAATTTTTTTTAGATAAAAATACAAATGTAATAGCACATGGTTTTCTAATTACATTTGCAGGTTCTGTTGGAAGGGAAATTCAGCAATGACGATAACTCACTCCATGACAAGGCGGTCACCTTCCTCTCCCTGAAGCTGCGATTGGTCAATATTTTGATTGGCGCCCTGCAAACAGAGACAGACTCGATCAATACACAGATGATACTAGGTACGACTGCTTCTTCAATATGTCCATTTACTGATTTACCAAGTGAAATATTATAAAACATAGCTCAGGCTCTGAAATCTGGGTGGATGAGCTGCATTCAGTCCCTTGATAGAACTTGTAACTGAACTTGTATATGAAATATTCATTAGCCGTTAGTTAAGCTAAGTAATTATTTTATTATTTTAGAATAATAATAATAATAATAATAACAAAATAAAATGTTAACAATTATAATCTTTTATTTTAATATTTAATTTTATTATTATTATTATTATTATTATTATTATTATTATCAATAAATCATTTATAAAAGCAATAAGCCATAAAAGCAATAAGGAAGTATGTAGTATAAAATCTAATTAACACTACTAATATTTTATATTATTACATTAGAAAAATATAATAATAATAATAATAATTATTATTATTATTATTGCATTATTTTATAAAAGCTGAATTCTTTAAATGTAGTTCTTTTAATATCATCATAACATTACAAAAATAAAACAATAATAATAATAATTATTATTATTATTAAATCATTTTATAAAAGCAATAAGCCATAAAAGCAATAAGTATGGAAGTATGTAGTATAAAAGCTAATTACCAATACTAATATTCTATATTATTACATTAGAAAAATGAGAAAAAATATTATTTTTATTATTATTATTATTGCATTATTTTATAAAAGCTGAATAATTCTTTTAATATTTTGTCTTAAAATTACACAAATAAAATAATAATTATAGTTATTATTATTATTGTTGTTTTGTTGTTATTATTAGTATTAATAATAATAACAAATAATTTTAGAAAAGCATTAAGCCATAAAAGCAATAAGAAAGTATGTAGTATAAAAGCTAATTAACACTACTAGTATTCTATATTATTATATTAGAAAAATATAATTTTATTATTCCTCTTATTATTATTCTTATTATTAAATTATTTGATAAAAGATGAATAATTCTTAATATTTTGTCATTACATAACAAAAAAAAAAATAATAATTAGATTTGTTGTTGTTGTTATTATTATTAATTTTATAATTAAATTATTTTACAAATGCAATAAGGATGTAGTGATTTGCGTCATGCCAGCCAAATCTCTAAGTGTAATAAAATGTCTTTTGTGAGTTATTGCTTTAGTGTGATTTACAGTATGCACATTTAATAATAAGTGTCAATAATAACTGCGCGCGTGCCTCTTTTTACAGCGGCAATGCTGAATATCGTCCAGGATTCGGCTCTGTTGGAGTCTGTTGGTGCTCAAGCTGAAGTGGTACGATTTTGTATTTATTTATGATAGAGCTTGATATAGATTTGACGTGTCAGCAAGGTGATATGTGATGAAGAATTAAATGCCACTGTGTCTTTGCTCTGTGTAGGGCAGTGTGGATGGAAGCCATTCTCTGGCTAAGAGCCACAGTCGCAATAACAGCGGCATCAGCAACGCCAGCGCAGGCAGCTCAGAGGCTACGACTCCAGACAGCGAACGTCCCGCGCAGGCCCTGCTGAGAGACTACGGTAAGCCAAAAAGGACACTATGCACAATCGACCAATGCATTAGAGCCGTTTGAACCTCTAATTTTGAGGAATTGCTTTTGTTCCTCTTTTGTAAGTCGCTTTGCATAAATGCATAAATGTAAAAGCTCAGTAAGATTTCAATAAAGTGCATATGAGGAATGTGATGTAATGCATGTTTGTAGAATGATGCATGATGATGATGATGATGATG